>JAJHUR010096969.1:2252-21390 GCA_027495735.1 Lutjanus campechanus
GAGCAATGATTTTATTTGTATCTTGGACCATATTTTAGATCGTTTTTTGAACATCTTTGATGCTCCTCTCAGCAGTGGCATTGACACTTTACTGTCGCTGCATTTTTTTTCCGTGTCAGATTTTTTTTTTGTATTGTTACAAAAATTATTATTAAAATGTCCTCGTAACTGCTGAATTCCTCCAAAAGACACACATTTTCTGCTGGGGTAATCAGAGCTGAGCGGTTGGATGTGGTCACTCGGTCAGCCATTTTTTTTTTTAATTTTGAAAAGGGTCTCGATTTACCCAGAATTCATTGTGCCATAGTCCTACTTAATATAGTCAAGAACCAAACTGCTTTGTGCAACGGATGAATTTAGACATCTATCTGAAGTCTGAGTATCTGTTATATTTAAGCCACAGTCAAAGTCTGTCTTGGTGAAACCAAGAAATCAAAATTGCAATGTGGTCTACAACAATTTTCAAACTGCAGGATGTGCAATTGTGTTACATGCAAAATGTGAGTCAAAATACCATTTTAAATTAAATATTGTGCTGCAGAAATGTCCTGGCCTACACATCGTATTTTTAAAGACTTAAAGCAATATTCCACTTTGTTAGAATAAGCCAATCAGTATGTACTCACCACTATGCCGATGTGATGATGGGTGAAGGTCTTCAGTTCACAAAACAATCTTGGAGTTTTAGGAGAAACAGGGTAGCAGCCTCATCCAGTACAATGGCAGTGAATGGTGACCAACTGTAACATGTAGACGGTAGGATGCAAACATGGCGACGATCTTGCGAGACTTCGTATATATCTTAATGGACGCATGTGCAGAAGTCTCGCAAGATCGACGCCATGTTTACATCCTACCGTCTACATGCTAAAGTTGACATTTCTGCTAAAAACATGGCGTAAATGGCGTCTTTTGCGGTTAATTTTTAATGTAGCGTCTCGCGGACACTTGGATTACACCACACAAGCAGGATGGAGACATCTTGTGTTTGTTTTGTGTGCTTTTTTTAAACGTTTTATCCGTGGTCACCGTTCACTGCCATTGTACTGGATGAGGCTGCTACCCTGTTTCTCCTAAAACTCCAGGATTGTTTTGTGAACTGAAGACCTTCACCCATCATCACATCGGCATAGTGGTGAGTACATACTGAGTGGCTTATTCTAACAAGGTGGAATATCGTTCTAAGAAAACATCTTTGTTGTTGAAAGGAGGAGGAGGGATTTTTTTCGAGGGAAGTTTACTTTGCTGACATTCCCTGAACAGGGAGCAGGAAGTAGGGAGTTTGCGCGCTGTGGAGCAGAACACATGTTTTGATGTGGGCTGTAATTCAGAGGTGTAGACCCAGGTTAGTGGCCCAGCGAACTAACAAAGGTGTAACTGCCATGTCTTCAGTTCAAGTCCTTTGTACCAAATCATCCTCATGTCTCTCAACAAAATGTTTCTAGTGGGTCTTTGCTGTCAAAACTATCCAATAAAGGCAAAATGTTAAAACATTTTTAAAAAATGCCGACACTTTGGCAAAAGAAGCAAATAATCTGGGATAATTTTACCACTTTTTCATCATAATCACTTTGTGATGTGACATCAGAAGCTACATCATGTGTCTGTGAAGCCCCACTAGAATTGAAACTGAACTAAAATCGGAGTTATGAGGTTTTCACAGGATGTGCATCACGTGATCTCCGGTGTGTTGGTTTAGGAGACGTACACCGACATACATGCACACAGCGTGTTGCTGAAGCTCAACGTCGACAGGATCTACAGTGTGTATGTGAGGAGTAAATGGAAGGATGCAGCAGTGCTGTGAGGAGCTGTGGGTCTGTACAACAGTTGCCTCACAGTTGATCAAGCGTGTCCTATCACTTAAACACTGTGTGTGTGCATGTCTGTGTGTGTGTGTGTGTGTGCATGCAGGCCCACGTTTGTACGCCGGGTGCGTCATTGGCGTGTGTGTGTGTGTGTGTGTATAAATGGTACTAGATGGTGCTGAGTTGTCTCTTTGCTTTAGCTTCTGTGTGCTTGTGTTGCTGCGCTGGTGTCAGTGATGCAGTCTGTTGTAGTTTTTAAGGAGAGAAGAGAGAGAGAGAGAGGAACTCTCCTGAGACTGATGAAGCACATGCACGCACACACACACGCACACGTAAACACACCCACATTGCTCCATAGTGAAAATCTACTGCAGCGAGTTTCTGAGGAAAGATTTTTTTCTTCTCTATAAGCCTTCAGTTTGTCTTCACTTTTTAGGATTCAGACCTTACCCAAGCACTTTTCCAGTGTGTTTTTCCTGTGTACGTGTTTGTGTGGTTTTGTATGTGTGTCTTTCAATGTGTGTTGTATCATTGATTTTCCTCCATTCTTTCCCCATCTTGCATGTGAACTCTGACCAGTCGTTTTAGGTTTTGACCCCGACATCTGAACCCTTGCTAACAGATTTTCATCAACCACCCACACAAACACACACACACACAGAGTCACAGACACATAAACACAAAGACACACACTCTCACACAATTAAATGCATAGATTAATTGAATGCCTGTCCTTAATTTCAGTAATGCAAGCTTTGATTTTTCTCTCTCTGCTCCCTCCCTCCCTCTCCAGCCTCTGCCCCTAAGCTTCGGCTGATGCGAGACCAGTCTCTGAAGAAAGGGGACAAGCTGTACTTGAAGTGCGAGGCGTCGGGGAATCCCAGCCCGTCCTTCCGCTGGTACAAAGATGGACACGAACTTCAGAATGGCGGAGATCTCAAAATAAAGATCAGCAAGTAAGTCTGTCACACTGGATGTCTCTCTTAACATTCACACTTACATGCACCTGTTTGAAGTTTGAAAATTCCCCAAATTTAGACAATGGCTGCTTCCTCAAACATGTGCTGTACATAAAACAATAGCTCCTGGCATGCAGCCGTGTTTGTTGACAGTTTTCTTGAAGTTGGACTTGTACTTCTTTCTGTTGCATGAAAGTTTAAGTTACTCCCACGTGCCCATGTGTAAGTTGAGAAGGTCATCGGTTAGTAATCATTCGTCCTCTCTGTGCTGGTCGTGAAATGATTCCTTCCTGGAACGGCTACACCAAAACCCACAGTCCTCGTTCCATTTGAAAATGCATTGTAAAATTCAGCCGAAGTTCAATCAAGAGGGTATTTTACAAAGTATGAAATTCCCAATTTTTGTTTCCCTGAACACTGTTCCCTTCAGCTGGGCTCAGACTACAGTTTTAGGGGGGATTTATCCTCGATTCTCCCCTCCTGACAATCGGAGGAGAAATCTGGTCCGGGATCTTGTTTGATGCTGATTTTTGGCCGAGATTATCTGAAATTTTGAGAGGTTTACAGATCCAGTCTTAAACCTCCCAACCTGCTTGCAGACTCATCAGGACAGCCTGATAATTTCAGACATATTTGTTTGATATTACCGAGCTAAAATCTGGATGATTACATCAGTTCTTTTCGAGCGAGACCACAACAGCCAATGATAGAGACAAGTTTACAAGCAGATGGAAGCTGCTGACGATGTAAGCTGACAGATATAAATCTCACATCCAGTTCTCGCTGAAGGATAGACAACCCGTGTTGACTTTGACTCCGCAAACATCTTCTTATCCAGACAAAAGCAAAGTATTACTGCACCAAGATGTTGCACCACGTCAGTCTCCATTTTGTTTACGTCTGCTTCCCCCATGAGATCACGTGAGGTCGTACATCACTCCCTCTGGCACGATAATCATAATAATATCCTGTAGTGTGTGCTGTGCCATTATTTTCAAGTCTTGTAGTGTGTGCATGTTTGTGATGAGAGAGAAAAACATGCAGGATTTTTCTCCTTGTGTGTAATGTAGCCTGACTTCAAAATTGGTTAAGCGGGCTTCACATGATGAGATATTTGTCGCGGACTCACCGCGAGGTACAGTAGGGCACTGAGAGGCACAGCACAGTGCTACAATAGTTACGTCCCATCAGCCTGGCATACAAACGGCTAAGCTAACTTTAATTGGATTTAGCTAACTCGTAGCCCAACCTGATTGTTCACATTTCACCATGCATTACATTTACTAGTAAGATTGTAGTTTATATACGTTTCCTCTGTGGAGCCTGAAGGGAACCCTTGATTTGCGAAACTCTTGCCTGATTTGTGCGTGTTGCTCCTTCATTGTGATGTTGTACAGTCGTTAAAATGATCACGTTCACGAGATGATCCGCGGGTCTGGGGTTCCCTTCAAGACTCGACCATCGGTCTCTCCCTCCTCTGCTTGTGTCGCTTCCATACTTCTGTGGTTGCTTCTGGCTGCGTCGTCACATCAGCAGCAAACAAGGTGAAAGTTCAGATAATTTGAACTTTGAGCGAAGTGGTCAGGTTCAAATCCAAGTGGTGCCAAGGGTAGCGGCGTCACGGCTCTCTCCACAGGAAAACAGTGGGACTTTTTTTTTTTTAAAAACTACTGTAGTCTGAGCCCACCTTTACCGAGCTACAGTGGAGGAACATGTCCTGCTCACATGTGTACAACTGCAGGTCATGCAGGGACAAAACATCAACAACAGCCAGGACAAAGGACTACAGTCTACTGAGGCCTCATATCAGCTTTACCTGGACTTTATTTTATGACACATGGACCATGTATTTTGTCCCCCATTTCACACAGTGTCTGCAGAAGGGACTGGTTCAGGACCAGTATGAAGAGGATGAATGAATAAAGTGACCTACAGCTCTTTCACTGTACAATACATTTGTAGTTACACTGAGTGTTGCATTAATGTAGGACATATTTTTTTTTATGCACAGTGAAATTCAGCTAAGCTTCATATCAACATGTTCCACTGATGTGCTATTAGTCAGTCTTTGTCCTATTTTTGTCTCATTGGTTACATCAAGCAGACACTAATTACTCACCTGGTATAATTACAGATCAATCTTTCATCTGGTCAAAAGTTTCAGTCAATCATTTCATGCACGGAAACTTTGGAAAATGCAGCCGAACACTTATTTTACACACCCTTTTATTCACTGATGTATAGCAGTATTAGGTTTGTGTTGCACATGCTCTGATTACATGTCAATGGATGTCATTTAAACTGATCTTTTTTGAGTTATCACTTACTTTTAAGTATCTGCAGTTTGTGTTTTCAGTTCAGTTACAGTAGAGTACAGTCCCATTACTTTAATTCACTTCTTAAAGATTAGGTTTAGCCTGTTTCTGGTTTGACTTAATACAACATAGTACTTGTCCATTAGCTTTGCCTGCCAATTACAGTGAACAGTCTTGTATATACAGTACTGATCAGTCATTTATTGCTGCTCTGGGCTGTAAACAAGAATTTCTCATCCAGACAGAGATGAGTCTGCTGCTTCTTCGAAACAACAGTAACTGACGCTGTCTTTTTATCTGCTCTGTATCACTCTCTCTCTCTCTCTCTGTCTCTCTCTCTTTCTCTGCCCCCACCTCCCCACCCCCACCCCCATCTCTGCCTCTCTGTCCCTTCACTGAAGAAAAAACTCAAACTCAAAGGTGCAGATCAGTAGTGTGCGTGTGGAAGACTCTGGCAACTACACCTGCGTGGCTGAAAACTCAGTAGGACAAGAAAACGTTACGAGTATAATCAGCGTGCAGATCTGTGAGCAACGACACACCGGTGTCTGTCTGTCTGTCTGTCTGTCTGTCTGTCTGTCTGTCTGTCTCATTGAGTAATGTTAATTGTAACAAAACAAAAGAAATAATAACTAACTATTTAACTATTATAGCACATCTACACACACAATTGTCCTTCTTATGCTTTGTTTTTCAGTGTCTTTTTTCATAGAGAGTATCTTTCATCTGTCTCTGAAAACCTAAAACTCACAGGGATACTGGAGTTTTTGTGTCTTTGTTCCTAAGATCAGTGGGTATTTACTCTTGTACTGATCTGTTGTATTTTAACAAAAATACGAGCGCTATTATTCTGTTAGCGTTCAGCATCTTTATCTTTCCACAAAGATTTGACTGCACACCTGTGGACCTTTCAGAATAAAAGGGTGAGAATGACATAGAATCACGTGTTTATTACAAAAACTATTTATTTTAAGCCGTGTTTCCACCACAAGAACCTTCCCCAGGGACTGGGAACTTTTGGAGGAATCTGTGTGTTTCCACCGCTGGGACCAGGATCTAAATTACAGCTCCAGGGAAATTATTTACCCCCCACCCAATAAAGACTCTGCTCAGGTGGTAGTACTTTCCAAACAATGAAGTTCAGGGCTTATTGAGCAGCTGATCTATGGGTGCTTTTTCATACAGTGGACTACTTTGCCTAATCGTCTAGAAACGTAGACAACAGTGCCCTGAAGGAACCTTTTAGTTCCTTGAAAAGTAGTTCCTGGGACTAAAAGTTCCAGGTACTTTGGGTTGAAACGTGGCTAAAGATACAGGACTCTGATCTTGTAATCACAAACCTAACTTGTCTGCTGGGGTCAAGCTGTTTAACAAGTCACCATATAATATCTGTCCAGAGAGATCAGTGAGTGTAGTCTCAGTATGTTATTATTGTCGTATCAGACTATTTTAAAGGCTGTTCAAATCAGTGTGAGGAGAGCCCAGAACTGTAGGACAGAAGTGAGGGAAAACAGAATAATGGATTATGTCGCTAAGTTTTCGAGTTTCAAGTTTGAAAGGAAGAAACCAGAAGTGTGCTGGGGAGCAGGTGTATCCGACTGAACCTCACAAAACCAGCAGCTGTGAGCTGGAGAGCTGCAGCGAGCACAGCGCAGTGACTGATGCCTGCCCAAAAAGTAGATAGATTTGTCACACTAAGCTCTTTGAAATTCACTAAGAAGGTCTGAAAGGTATGTGGAATAGTGCGGTATGATATGTAGTACCATGGCTGCCATAGAATTTGAACACTGTGTTATTTTAACAAAGAGCTGACACTGAGCATTTCTTGCATGTTTCTCCTGTCTGACTACCCCCCTACCCCACCCCACCCCGCCCCGCCCTTTGCAGCGACCACCACCACCCCGTCTCCAGGTGTGAGTCATGCGAGGCGCTGCAATGACTCGGAGAAGGCCTTCTGCCACAACGGAGGAGACTGTTTCTTCATACATGGTATTAACGAGCCATCCTGCAAGTAAGTTGCCTGTTCGCTCGGCGCCCCCCCTTCCCCTCCGTCCCCTCAGTCATCACCGTGTGGTCGCTCCCCCCGTCTCTCCTCCCTTCCCTCTCTCTCTCTCTCTCTGTCTGCCTCTCTCTGTCTCTCTGCTCCCAGACACTGTGTCGCTGGTCACTGCACTACCTTGTCTTCTGTTCCCTGGTTGTACCCTCCCCACAGACATGCACCTGCAGCCCACGCAGCCGCTCACTATGCACTATTTCCAAGGACTGCTGTTAACAGTTTGTCACATAAGAAGAAAATGTTTTTTTTTTTTTGCATGGAGAAGCTGGCTTAAACAGATCTTGATTTGGACATTATGTCCACATGCACTAAAGATTTGTTTTGTATCTTTAGTTTACAATGAGTGAGGTTTGGTTGTGACGGCAACACCTCACAAAATGCCTCAGTATGCCACAATTATAAAATCCGATTTTCACAAAATATTCTAAATAAACACCAGTGAATGTCTTTTTATTGTTTGTTGCAAATCTAGGTCATGTAATTTATTTCAGAAGTATTTTTATTATATTATTTGAAATTCTCTTTATATCCTGACATCAATGAATAAATCAAATGCTCTGACAAAAAAAGAAAAGAAATACAGCTTCTGTGGCGTACTGTGTAGTTGCATAGGTTCCAGGCAGTGTAATGTGAGTCCAGAGATCAGTCATGTCATTACGTCATTCATGGGTGCACACCTCGTGAGAATGCTAGCAGCTAGCTGTTTTGTAGTCTAAGGTTGGACATCTGTATTATGGATGTATTTGTTTTCAAACGTCCTCAGACAGAAGAGGTGGTGTGTGTGTTGGATATGTTTCAGCAACAAGCGGCGGATTGTGCTCCTTTGAAAACATCAGAGGACGTTTGAATATATTTTTCATAATAGGGTCGATTTGGAAACGTTGCTGTCTTTTGTGTTTTATGCAGTCAGGAAATTTAAATAAACACTTGAAGGAAAATTCAGCAGCTGTCTCATTTATGCGCTCATGGCAGATGTTAAAAAGCAGATTCTGTGAATCCTGTTGGGTTTCAAGGGTTTCTTGATGTAGAGGAGCCCCAGTGTTTCCTATTTATTAGCAATTTTCTCTTGGTTAAATAGCCTCTTTTCCTCTTAAAGTGTGCTGAATTGATGCATTTAAATGTTAAATGTATGCCCCAGACCCCCATAAAGGATTTGGGATTCCCCCTCCATAGTTTACCAAAATAGGGGTCCCCAGAAACATTTTGCACAGGGCCCCCAAGAAGCTAGAAACGGCCCTGCTGGTCAGATATATTGCTAAAGCTAGTTGCGCAAGAACAGCAGAGAAAGTGCAAATTTTCCAGTAGTGAAATCGTAACTTGACAGCTGTGAGTGCTAACAGAAGCCATGCTCCTTGTTTACGTTCATTATGATAATGTTAGGTGTGTTCTTTTAGTTGAATGAGACAGCTGGTTGGATACAGTCAACAACTCGTCCTGCAGCAGTAGTCGAGGAGTGTTTTTGGAGGAGTGGCTTTGGAGGGAGGCCTGATGGAGTGGGTGGGATTTTTTTTTCATCTCATTTCTTTCTAAATCCACTTTACTCTCCCAACCTGACCAAGCCTGGTTTTTAACTATAAAAGTAACGACAACTATTTTATGCTAGTTAGCACTTTCGTTAGTAGAACCCAACTGAAACTATTTAGCATTCTCATCACCATGGAATTTCTTTTTTGAGTCAATTTCTGCACATGACATGACATGACATGACATGACATGAGATGCACATTCACATGCACAGAAGTATCCCGGTTATGTTTTGCGCATGAAACCTGGATATACTACCTGGAGAACTCCAATAATAACCAGGATACTGTGTCACCTCATCCAGGTTACTGAACATTCTGCTTCTACAGAACTCAGTGGTTGCCATGGTGACAGATCAAGATACAACTGCAGACTGATGACCAGAAACCTGAATACTGTCCTGAATACTGTACTGAATCATGCATACAGGGACGTGAATAGCCAGGTTTCTCATGTTGCGTGTAAAAGCCACATCCCGAATATGACTGGAACCAGGATGAGCATCACAACCAGGATACTCGTGCACATGCAAACACAGTGAACATGCAGGCTGATGACAGTGTGGTGTGATGCAGGTTTATGAATGTTTACAGTTTTTACTTTCCGTGAGACAGTACAGCAGACCTTTGTCTCCTTGGTCCGTGCGAGATTAGCAAACGGCTAACCCATGTGACAGCAGGAGGTTCTACTTTTGCTTACCCTGCAGAGCTCAGCGCTGCTCAGAAGAACTTCGCAGGCATGAAAAGTTAAAGAGGACGTCCCGCTGACGTAGTATATTAGCTGCTGCCTCTGTTGTCGGTCACTCTGTTGGCATGTAACCATGAAACGCTATGCATGCTGAGGGCACCTCATAAGAGCAGAGAGGACAGGGGAGGTGAGACAGACTCACATACTTCAAAAAATATTATGTGGACTGTCCTGAAGTTTTATTATTCAGCTTATTCAATTATCAGTCAGGCTGCACTCAGTGTTATCCTACATTTTATGAACATATTCATTGATATACAGTAGTTTGACCCACCACAATCTATCATCAGCCACTGTTAGCAACTATGCTAGTAACTTAACTGTGACAATATCACTCAATAGTTAAATACGTATTACCGTAATAACCATGATCATGTCGGCCCCAAGTGAAGTATTAGCAGTAGTTTAAGTAAAACTGATAATCTGTTGTTTCTAATGAGAAACATGATTATTAACAGGGGAAAAGTTAAAAATGTGATGTCATGGGGAAGCCAGCTCAATAGCAAAGCTGTGTCAGAGGTGAAGCTGAAGCCTCAACCATCTGACAATGTTTACTGAAAAATGACTGCAACAGGACAAGTCACAGTTTTACTAAGGCAGGATCAGAAATAAACGTGATAGTTGCATATTTAATACACGTCCATCTGTTTTAAAGTCGTCTCTCTCTGGTGCCGCTACACACGTGACTGCTGTACTGTCATTCTGTTGTTAAACGTTCTCGCAACTATTCCAATAAATTGATGTCAAAGCGCCACATTTATCGTGATCTCCGCCTGCAGGTTGCTGTGTGATTATGTAGCTGAGGCTTGATGTTGTGTGGTGGCGTGTTCACGTGTCGTGTCAACCTCGGACATCCAGGACTTCAGAGGGTGGTTTAATGCACATTTTAATGGAAGAACCTACCAAATCCACATCATCCCAACACTGTCCATCTTCATATTGTTTTTTTTAAATTTTTTTTTAGCTTTTATGTGGTAAGAAACCCTGCAGGAGCTGTGCTGTTTGGCAGCCGACACTCAAGTTTTGCATGAATCCCCCACAGATACAGAGCAGCCTGTGTGATGTTCACTCTGAACACATTTAGCAGGTGCTTGGCTCCTGTGTAGGGATAACTTGACTAAGACATAGCTCAGGCCTGACAAACTTCCATATATTTTCCTCATTTTCTCCTATTTCTCCGTGACTAGTTGTGTTGTCCCGGTAGAGACGAGACATGACAAACTGCTCGACAAACTATGATCACATTCATGGCAAGCTGGATCTGAAACGTAGTAGTAGTGATGCCGTAGCTGTTTCTGCATTGACGCAGACGGGGAGTGGTTAACAGGGTTCACAGCATGCTAAGTCTTCTTCTTCTGTTTATTTGAAATAACCTGTTAACATAAAATGCATCACTTCCTGTGAGTGGGAGGATTTTTCCCAGGAAAGAGCTACCAGACTGGTAGGTGTTTAGAACAGCAAGTGCAAAAAAAAATTTCATGAACTGGATATTAGATGAATCACTGCTGAGTGATATCAACTTATTAAAGAGAAAAACAGACATTTATTTACATGAATATGGCACAAGTTACAGCTCTAAAAAATACAATAAAACAAGGTGCATCATGACATCATAATTAGTTGTTGAATTTTTTTTTCTACTATTACTGTAGATTGTAGGATCTTGTGGTAGAGGTGAAAAATATTGTCATATCAGCCAGTGTCTGCTAACATCGCCCTTATTTGCTACACATTAAAGCAACATTATGCAAAAATTGTTATTGTTTATGATTTAGCACCCCTAAACCCCTAAATGCACCCTTTCTTCATGCAATTCACTTGTATACTGCTGTCGTAAATATCGACCGCTGTACACGTGCATTTCTTATGATTTCCTTACGTATGATCCAAAACTAGCGAGACGACAACTTCGCTAACGAAGCCAAACATCAAGCAAGTGCAACAACACAAGACAGAGAAAGCCAGCTAAATACCAGTATTACTTAGTAGTCCAACAGCAAGAAGGCAGCGCAGCGTCTGTCTTTCATAATGCTCCCACCCACAAAAAAAAGAGAGAGAGAAAAAAAGTAAGATTTACTCTTGTCTGGCTGCCTCTTGCTCGGTCAGTAGGCCCTTCAGTGTTCTCAGTCTGGCACTTTGATCATTTAAAAATGTATAAATAAATAATTCTGTCAAAGTAGAGGAAGTAGAGGAAGGCCAATTAGCGCATTCATCGGTGTTGATGTTTGTTGTTAAGTGCAGAGACACTTTTATTAAAAAGTTTTAACTCTGTTTAAGCAGATTGAATTAAGGAGCCATACTGAATGGGAAAAAAAATTAAATGTAACACTGTATTTATTAAAACAAGCTACCTCTAATCTATGGTTACAAAGATGCTTTCTTTTTTCCAGTACTCTTGTACATAATGATTCTTTTCCAATTGTGAAAACTAAAGTAGAGAAAAAATAAAAAGGTGCATTGTTTTACACATTTAAATTCCCAACTTTACTTAAGAAATATAAACGTCCAGCCCCATGGCACTTTACTATTTTCAAGTTACTTTTTTTTTTTTCAAATCTGGCCCTTCTAACAAAAGTAATTGAATGAGCCTGTTACCCCCTCGCCTGGTTCCGGTGCCCATTCCAGGGCTGCTCCCCGCTGGGTCTCCACCATCCTGAGCCCGAAAACCTCCTCCCGGCAGTCCAAAGTTCCTGTTCCAGTGGCGTAAACACCAACACTCGCCTGCTGCCTCAGTCCAGTCTGGGTGCAATCAGCTAGCTGCTTGATCACCTGAGCTAAGTAGCTAACGGTACCTACAGTTAGCAGCAAAGAGGAGTTACCTTAGCAACAAATAGAGCTGTCTGTCCGTCAGGAAACTGTAAATCACCGGTCATCAGAAGGGAAACCAGAAAACATTTCCTAGACAAATTATGATCCAGTTTCAACAAACTCAGTGACATAAAGCGCTTCACGCTGAGATTGTGCCCAGTGACTAAAGTTACATAAAGGGAGATCAGACATATGAGGTCCAGGGTGGGAATGACAGTGGCAACATTCACCCGATTACAGTGTACCATCAAAATGACTCTGACGCTGTTATTTTTAGGTAGAATAGTTACATAATGTTGGTTTAATCCGTACAGTATGCCAGATGAGTGCTTTAAAATACATAAAACTGGATTTGCAACCAAGGCTTTGTATTAACCTGAGATGTAAAAAAAATCTTTGTTTCCCAGTTTGTGAAATGTATATTTTCTTAACGGGAGGTTTTAATCTTTCAGCTCCAACTTGCCATACATACTGGGTCATTTTGTAGATGTGTAACAAACGCTTCCCCTGACGGTGCGGATAACAGATGGCGTGTATAGTCGTGCATGATCAAGAGCTTTGTTGTTATGCTTCCTGTACAATTGGATGTATCTGCTAGAAATCCATCCTCAGATCCTTTGGTGTCTGTTCCAGATCTACGCTCTTTGTTTCTTCATTTCCATCTCTCTTTCTCTCTCTACATATATTTCTATCCCCTGCTTCCCCCTCTTCGCTCTCTCCCTCCCTGCCGTTCTCTCTATCTCTCATCTGATATACCTTCCGGTCATCGCTGAAGGATAAATCAGGATTTTTTTTTCATGGTGCTGACAAGCAGAAAACTTTGTTCGAGAGGGTGCATATAGACATTATGAGCTGCGTGTGTAGCAATTTAGGGATACAAAATGTGCAGGATTGTACAACCTTCTGTGCATGGTTGTTCTACATACGAACACTGCATATTTCAAGAGGCAGCGGCAGCTACGGCAGCCTAGCGAGGTAGCAGCAGGACCAGCCAGCAGTTCCCAGAGTTACTGTAGCTCCTCAGCTTTGTCATCCTTTGTTGGCCTGTCTGTTTGGGCAAGTGGATAACAGGATGTAAATAAGACTGCTGTCTGTAGACTGTCTGCTCGGCTTGTTCACTTCAGAGATATGTAGACCCCCGCTCACGCTCGCACACGAACACACTCACGACTCTGCACAACAGCTGCGAATCAGTGCACTGCGTGGCACTGGCAGGCAGCACAAAATTTTTAATATCCCTGAAATTTGAGGTGGTATTTGCAAGCTCTTTTGTGCCGACCATGGAAACGCATAATCTCCTCTTCCCTGAAGGGGAAAGTAATGCTGTACTGCAAAATGGAGTCTGTAGGTTAAAGTGGAGGACAGCACGATACAGAAAGGCACCCTGGCTAAAACAGAGTGTGGAGGTTAAAGTGGAGATCAGGACACACAAACGTGCCCCCTGGCTGCCTGTTAGCACTTAAAGCTTGGAGTGTCTTGCTTACTTAAAGGTACAGTTCACCCCAAAATCAAACATGCATATTTTCCCTCTTTCCTGCGGTGCTATTTACCCATCTAGATTGTTCAGGTGGGAGCTGCAGAGTTTTGGAGATATCAGCCATATAGATTTCTGCCTTCTCTCCAATATAATGGCACTATATGGCTTGAAAAACTCAACACTGCTGTGTTGAGTGTAAAATGTGCTGGAACTACTTTATTTCTGCAGTAGAATCTACAGTAGAAAGACATGTAACAGCTCATAACAAGGTCTGTGGATGATCTTAAGTAACTGGGTCTCAGAAAATGGTGATATATTTTTCAAACACATTTTTTTGGTGCTTCAAGCACCACAAGCCAAGTGCGATCTGGTTCCATTTTATTGGAGAGGAGGCTCTACGGCTGATACGTCCAAAACTCTGTAACTCACACCGAAACAATCGAGATGGATAAATAGAGCCACGGGTAAAAGGGAAATTATGCATATTTGAGTTTAGGGTGAAATGTCCCTTTAATGTTCAACCTGTGTTATACAGTTGTCTGTGCAGATAGCTCTGATTCTGATTCATCTGAATTTTGTTGGTGAACTCCAGCCTGACAGCCAGCAGAGAACATGAGCCCATGTGTCCGCAGCTATAGGCTGAAAATGCCATGTTTCCCATCGGAATCAATAAAGTTAATTTAATCTAATCAACAAATGCCATGAGTTCAGGCTGGTATCAATGCCTGAACATAATGTCCATGGCTGTCTGTGTTTTATTTATGTTTTTCTCTTAAATCTGACGAGCCCCTGTACAGTACATACGACAAAATGAACCACAGGCTTTGCTTTCATTCAGATGGTTGGAACAAAAGGTGCGCTGCCTTTTTTCCCCCCCTCTGTGCCGAAAGAACAGTACAGTCGGGGTGGAAAAAGAAGGGCAAAGCAAGCACGGGTAGATAAAGAAAGGGTGGAGAGAAGATGGGGGGGGAAAGAGAAGCAGAGAGAGAAAGAGAAAAGAAATGATATACAGTAAAAGCTCTGCCGACATAGGGCTGCTTCTGCTCCGAGTGTCTCCCACCTCTCTCTCCCCCTCTCTCTGCTCTATTTATAACTCTATGGGAAATTGCTGAGTGGGCTCTTCCAAGGGTTTTTGCTGTAATTGATTCAAAATGCAAGTTGTCTCTTTAGTGGTGAGAAAGGGGAGAAAAGGATACCCAGTCAGTTATATGGACAGTATATGCAGGAGGGTAAGAGGAAGGTCCGCGCATTTTAAGCTGGATAAATTTGTTGACCTGATTCTAAATCACTGTAATAAATACAGTATGAGAGCCAGAGAGCTTCTGTTATCCTGTAATGTCTGTAATAGAGCCACACCCATTATATCATAATGCTGTGGTTCATCTATTGCTTCTATCTTGAAGCTTCTATAGTCATATCAGATTTTCTATAACATGCCTATTTTTCATTTGACTGCAGTAAAAGCTGATCTGCTATCAATTATAGCAATAAAAAGATTAAATCAATTACGCCTGGCTGGGTGAAAGCCACGACACCCATTATAACACACAATTCAAGACATTTCAGGAGACATTTCTTCTTCTCAAAAAGATTCTTTAATTTTCTCAAGGACATCAATTGAAATTAGGTGTTTCTTTTCAAGAGCCGATAAGAATTAACAGGGAAAAAAAATAAAAATAAAGGCAGGATCAAATAGTTTTGGACGATGTATGTGCATCAATTTTCTGGTTGCTGTGATGCAGTGAGGAGCCTACTTGTTAGTTTCAGCGTTGTGAGTTTGATGGCTGATGCCAGAATATGAATCATATTCAGCCCGTGGTATCGCTGACAGCTCGCCACCCATCCAGAAACAAAACACCACATTCTGCAGCTGCATGTAAACTGTTGCTGTTATTTATGCCCAAGAAATACCAAAACCTATTCCAACAATTTTCATGCTCACACACTGTGGAGGGCTGTCTCTCTCTCTCTCTCTCTCTCTCTCTCTCTCTCTCTCTCTCTCTCTCTCTCTCTCTGTGTGTGTGTTTGTGCTGCTCTTGTATTTCTATTCTTGTGAAAACCACTTAAGTTTTACACACCCTCGTTTTTGCATTTGTCCGAAGGTCATTCTGACAAGTCGTCATTCTTTAAGGCTTAGTTTACAGGCTTCATTTAGGGCTTCTTTTTTTTATAGTTAAATGTTTTTTGATGGGTTACCAGGCTTTCACGCCGTACACACAAACGCAGCATCACACAGAGCGAGGGTGCTGTTTTCACTGAGGAATGCAGCTGCACTCTCCTAAACCACCGCATGTGCACGACTGAACGAGCTGCTCCGCTTTTATTTCCTGCTGAGTTTTTTTGCACCCCAAGTTTCAGCATCATTAAACTTTGACCTTAAAATACACCGACTCCTTTGAGGCACATTCAAAGACATTCTGAGTACGCACGTGTGTTAGCTGGAGTTGGCTAACTGCTGTTGTGACTAAATTGCATTGTGTTGATGAAGTCATTAGCCTGGCAGAAAATATCTGGGAGAACAGTGTTATAGTATGTTTGTTTACATATTTCACATCACATCCACATTTTATGTCAAATATTTTAAAATCTGCATTAAGGGAGCTATATGTAAGAATTAGCCACCTGTTGAATTCATGAATGAATTCACTGGCTTGTAGACCAGCGTTTCAAAGCCTCAACTATGTCATTATGGCGGTGCACGTGCATTCCTGACGAGTCCATAGGCGGTGTAGTAACAGAATATTGATCCATATTTGATCAGCACTGCCTAGTTTGACAGTTTGATCTGAGTTTCATGAGTAGTTGGTGCTGCAGGACGGACTCACTGAGAATGAGTTTATAGTTTTATCATCTATTATACTTTAAATGGGACCATGACTTACTAAATGAACATCATGCTGTATCGAAGCCAACTTAAAACTAGCGAACGGGAACATAAACTCGTTAGGAAACTCCAACTTTAATGAAGTCAGTCATAAACATGTGAGAATTAGGGTAATTTTAGGGCTTTTTGCTCTTCTTTTTTGCAACCAGTGGAGTCGTCCCCTGCGGCCATCAGAAAGAATGCAGGTTAAAGGCACTTAGGCGTTGGGTTCACTTTTCATACCTGGAAGCTTCGTCCACTAATTAAATATACGGTTGATGGGTGTCCTGCCCTATTGTAAGAAACGAGGAAATGCACGGTCCCTCCAATAGGTCCATCTTTTTTCATCAAACATCAAACTAACTTAGCAAACAGTCAGTTATAAATTAGCTACCTTTATAAGCAGCTGTCTAGAAGAAACATTGCAAGTTCAGCATCAAAACGCAACGCCGCCATTAACTCTTGTTTCTTTCCCTCTGGCAGTGCTGCTTCTTCATCCTCTCACGTTGGACAGAGGGCAGGCCGGATGCTACATTGACTCACTATCGCCTCTTGAGATACAAAGTAGTATTATGAGGCAGGATGGGCCGGGGCTAGCTGGTTAGCATGCTAATTTCAGTAGCTATCTGTGCAACACAATACATAGACCCCCTTCACATAATGTCGCTGTTATTTCCTTAAATTCTGTTGATAATTTGTTCGTTTTTGAATGCATAATTCTCACATATAGCTTCTTTAAAGCTGCTCCAAGTGATATTTTTTTTAATATTTGATCAAAATGTGTGTAATGTGAACGGTGTCCTTGATCCAAACCACAGGGAATAATCACCCGACTGCAGTTTCACTCATCGCTACAGAACATTGAAAAAGAAAGTAATTACAGTAATGAGCTCATTGTTTGGGATTCATGGCTTGAAATTTCATTGTTTTGGTTCACTCTCACAGCTCTCATCAGCTTTATTTTTAACAAAAACAGTCAGTTGTTTTCAGTGAAGAAAACTCTGAAAAAGCCACTGAACACTACCTGCTCAGCACCAAACAGCAGCCAGACACAGTTACGCAGTCGCTGGTGAACATAGTGCAGCATTTAGCAGCGAAAGAGACATATCCTTCTGAGGAGTTGGTGGAGACCAAAACAGAGCTAACAGAAGAGTGAACATTGGACTTATATTCAATTTATGTTCATCAAGTTCCCAGAAACACGATTCTAAATGAATGCTAATGTCGCCTTGTATTTTCTGGATGAAAACTGGCAACAAGTTTGCCCTGTTAGATTTATAAGGTGACAATATGTCAGTTAAAGCTTGTTGCGCTGATTCCACTTTTGGATTTGTTTTTTGTTTTTTTTTTACTATGAGGGGACAGAAAGACTCAACAACAAATTTAGAGAAACACAACCAGGGTCTTGTTCTTGGCATGTTGCTTAACATATCGTTGCTAAAATATTAGCCACTGAAAATGATGCTGTTACTCTCATAGTCACACATTCATCTCATTCTGATTCATTTGTTAATCTTGTATAATGTCAGATTCTTGTTTTAAATGATGGAGAAATGGCACATATACGTACCAGAGAAGTTTTTTTTAACTCAACTGTCTCTCTTCCTGTCCCTGATGTCTCATCATATACTTTACTTTTAAAGAATTCATGTGGTAAAAAAAAAAACACCGTTTGACACTTAATATTTTACAAATATTAAACATCAGAGAAGATCGGTATAAACTAACCTTGTCTGCAGTTTTTACAGTTTTTACAGACATATTTTATAATGGCACATCAAAATAATGGATGTCCTTTATAAATCAGGTCTACTTTAAACTTCTACTATGCTTTGCTTTTCTATTTCTTCATGGTTTTGGTAAAAAAAAAAAAAGAAAAAAGAAGAAGAAGAATCCATAATGTACTGTAAGGCGATCATGAGTGTTTTGTGTGCGTGCGTGCATCTGTGTTTGTGTGTGAGAGAGGTTGGAGATTAACGACTGTACGTTTGACCCCTCCTACTTCCTGCACCACCATCACATGACCCTCATGACTGTGATGATGTCTTTACTGTAGCAGTGATGTCATATTGATGGCGGTGATGTCACGGTATGCAGGTCATCTCTCTCTCTTTCTCTCTCTCTCTCTGTAGTTGGTGGATTGTGCTGTTTCTAACCCCTCATCTCTCTGCTCTCTTATGTCTCCCTCCTTCCCCTCCTCTCTCTTCTCCCCTCTCTTCTATCTTTCTTTGTGTTCTCCTCCTCCTCCTCCTCCTCCTCTCTTTCCTCCTGTTTTATTCCCTCTCTTCCCTCTGTATCTTTACCCCTCCCCACCTCCCTTTCCCCTCCCTCTGTGTCTTGTTTTCCCTCCATCAGGTGTCCCAATGACTATAGGGGGGATCGCTGTGAACACAACGTCATGACCGAATTCTACAGTATGTCCATTTGCTCTTGTCTGTCTCCTTCTCACTGAGATGCTGCATGCTACATCGGAGGGGTTGGATGGAGGGAGCGCTCTGTGTATGTGTGCGTGTGTGTGTGTGCATGTGTGTTTGCAAACCTGATCTTATGTTTCATGTAAGTCAACATGTGCGTGTATGTG
>JAJHUR010096970.1:4114-17179 GCA_027495735.1 Lutjanus campechanus
TAAAAATAGAAACTCAAAATTAAAAGAAAAAAGCATCCATTCAGGAATTCAAATAAGATTCAAAGTACAATACAATTAGAAACTGTTTACACTACTTTTTGCTAAGCTTCTACTTAGTGTTTTTACATTCTGGTACTTTTGATGGCTGTAGATGCTCCACTAGACTGCAACAGCAGGGCTACAGTGTACTGACACGCCCCCTCACACACACACACACACACACACACACACACACATACATACACACACACACACACACACACACACAGACAGCAGAGAGAGCAGTCAATCTGCAGCCTCTCTCAGCAGCTAGCTTTAGCTCGGCTAGCTACAGCACAAAACTTTTTCAAGAAGGACCACAAATGTGCTTCTAGTGACTCTCAAAGCTCCAGTGGACTCCTGTGTTTCCAGTGTGTTGCCACGGACATGGAGAGTCGGGCTCATGGTTGGTTAGCTCTGTCCTGCGCAGCCCCAGTGTGCCGGCACTCTTTTTTCCCCCCTTTCTCTTTTTTGCTCATCCACACCCACTGCGCACACACACTGCACTGCTTATGCATCATGTTGATGGAAAAATAGGAATATTGATGCATATCAAAGGTAAACTGCATATTGCACAGAAAGTTTGGCTGTTCATTGCTGTTGGACGCTTTGAAATGCAGGACAATCTGGAGCCCATAAAGACATGTTTCAGTGTGGCGTGAACCCTGTTATCACGTTTGCAGTTTAGACAAGGTGTTAGACAGCACTCTCCACCATCATCACTAGAGGCACTAAATAAAGGAGTATGTTTTGGAAGAATAATGTTTGTTCCTTTAGACAAGAAAAGAATCAATGCCAAGGAGCACAGGTGGTGGATCAACACCTTACTAAGACACTTAATGTTGTTTTCCCTTTAATTTGTCAGTTATCTGTATAACCCATAGACTGGCTGACTAGTATATATGCTTTGTAAAACTACTAACTAAAAATAATTGAGAAATGTTTGAAATCAATTATGTGATATGCATTATATCTTATCTTTCTTAAATCCAAATGAATGATAAAAATATGGTGTGCAAAAGTAGGTGAATTTATCTTTTTTTTAGGGATGCACGATAACTCTTTTTTCCCACCGATACCAATAGCCGATAACTTCCTGCTTCTCATAACTGATGCCGATACTGATAACCGATAACATTTTTAATAGTTTATATATATACCTGAGGTAAAGAAAGGCAAAGATGTAGTGAGTAATGCTAAATTTAACATTATAACTCTGCCTCTGACTTATGTAACATACATCACTAGTGTTGTAATCACAACAAAAACAAGAAAAGTTATGACTCCAAAAAAAAAAACACCATTTATTATTGTTTCACTCAACTGCATCACTCATTTAAAAAAGATCTTACAGAACAAAAACAGTGCAAAAATAAAGTGCATCACTGTCCATACAAAAATAAAAGACTTACAGAATTAAAACTCTGTACGTTGTCATGGATGAGTGTTTGAATGTGTGTTGCGAGTACATTATATAGTTCAGCCCCTCTCGCCCAGCACGTACGCCCCGGTCGCCTAGGCAACCACGGATGTTTATATCAGTAAAGTCGGACAGATGACAGCTCGAAAAACCAGCGTGGTTTTGCAGTGTTTTAATCTAGACGATAGAAATAATGTTGAATGTAGACTGTGACAGAACAAGCTGATACATATCTAGTCTGTCATAGTCTAATTTAAATTTTGTGTTTAATCGTCAGGGAAATTAGTCGTCTGGAACATCTCTGCTCCAGACTCCATGCTGGCTGGCGGTGCAGCGTTAGCCGCAGCAGTCCTCTCATCCTCATACTCTCTCCATATACCGTCATTTCGATGGTGAAACTTAAGTGGCTAATGAGGTTGGATGTGTTGAAACTGGTAGACTTTACCTCCCCTCTGTACTTCGGCTGAACATTTATTGCATACTGAATTGCGTTGTCTTTTTCAGAAATAGTGAAAAATGCCCACACTGGCGATGGCCGTGCCATGTTTATGTTTGAGGTGGCGCATCAATATGACGTTATACGCGTGACAACAGCAGACACCAGCAACACAGGGCAAACAAACAGACTGAAAATGAGCGAAATCAAGGCAATGTTGGCTGTTTATAATTGGATGTAGTTATCGGCAAAAAAAAAAAAAAATCATTACCTGACTTATCTGTGTGATGTCATTTTTTCCAATATCGGGCCGATAATTATCGGTACCGATAGTTATCGTGCATCCCTACTTTTTAAAATTTGATTATATCAACATTTCATGGTTAATTTCTGTCGCTTCTGCTTATGAAAATTGATCACTGCTCAAGCTTGCAGTAATTTGGAGCTTTTAACCACCAAAAGCTGGTAAAAATCCTCAATCATCGCTCACTGGGAACACAAAAAAATGAGCTTAGTGCCTTTGAGGCTGTTAGAGTAGTGTGTCTTTCATTACTCTCCCCACCCCACGCACACACTCTTTACCCTAAAAAATTAAAATTGGAGGACAAGTGGCAAATTAGAGATAGAAAAAAGAAAAGTGTCTGTTTCTGATGTCTGTCAAAGCAGCAGGTCAGCCACTTGTGGTTTGGTTGAGTGTAGTTTATTTGACAATAAACTTTTACATCTCAGCTTGTTTTGCCAGGGATTACATAATAAAGCCCAGGACTTATTCCATTGTGTTAGTGTTTTTCTTGGCTTCGGAATGTAACCAGCTTGACAAGATGGCAAATGCAACAAAAGATTGTGTCAGCACAGACGAGACAACAATTGTCTTTCTCCAAACAACAATTTTGTGTCTCTCTCGCATGCCTGTGTGTGTGTCTTCCTCTGGATTTGTGGTTGATGTGTGTGTCTCTGTGCGTGTGCGTACGCCTCCTGGTTACCATAGGAACGCGGCTGCCTTGGGACGAGCAGTGGCTGATTGAGTCGCTATCAGACTCTACCATCTACATGGCTTACTACACTGTAGCCCACCTCCTCCAGGGAGGTGTGCTCAACGGACAGGGAGCCTCACCACTGGGCATCAAGTATGGACACAACACACACGCATACACACAAACACACACAACTGCACACTAGAATAAATGAGGATTAAGCCGTGGCTGCCTCTCCTTCTCTTGTCCTTCTCTTTCTGTCTTCAAATAACTAAAGATGGAGTTCACCGGAGGGAAAAAATATGCAATTTAATAACTAAATGTAATCATTTCAAATGACAGGTGTTGATTTTCAGACTCTCTTTTTTTCTAGAAGTCGATTTGTTGCTCATTATTCATCCATAAGATAAAATAAATAAAAGGGTTGTTGTTTTTGCTTTCAGGTATCTGCTTGATTTTGTTGGTTCATATTCACCTAATACATAATCTAATGACTAAATTTAATCATTTCAAATGACAGGTGTTGATTTTCAGACTGTTTTTTTTTTTTTTAGACTTTTTTTTTTTTTTTTCAGAAGTCGATTTGTTGCCCATTATTCATCCATGAAATAAAATAAATGAGTAAAAAAGCGTCCAGTCAGTGACAAATGCTGCCTTTCAGAAACAGTTTTTAAAAAAAAAAAATCAATGTTGATTTAAGTAACATCAAATCTGTTCCTAAGAAGTAATATGAGAGGGAAAAGAATAGTGACTCACTGTCACACAAAAGCATTTAATTACTTCTTTTCAACTTGCTTAAACCCAATACATCCCTCATTCCACCCTTGACCGTTCTTGTCTTTTGTCCCTATTATTTCTTTCCCACAGGCCGGAGCAGATGACCAGAGAGGTTTGGGACTTTATCTTCTTTAAGACGTCTCCTTTCCCCAAGACTGACATCCCCAAAGAGCATCTCCAGAAGCTAAGGAGGGAGTTTGAGTACTGGTACCCTGTTGACGTCCGTGTGTCTGGCAAAGATCTGGTGCCCAACCACCTGTCTTACTACCTCTACAACCATGTGGCTATGTGGCCCAAAGACAGGTGAGTTTGCCTCTTGACTGACCACGACAGAGAAATGGAGATTGTGATTCTATTGCTATGCATTCTTTCTTTTAATTGGGGTCCACGTAGCTGGTGTTTTCTACAAGTTTGATGCTTAAGTCTCATTCCCAAAACAGTATTTGACGTGCCTGGGACTGAAACTCAGCAATCAACTGTCTTTCTCCAGGACCACTTACTGCACCTTTAATGTCTGTATGGCAAATGAGAAGTTACCCAGCGCAGCTAGCTTAGCTTAGAACAAAGACTGGACACAGGGGAAAAACAATGAGCTTTGCTTTTTGCAACGATCGAAAGCTCACTAATTAACATTATATCTCGTTTTTTTCCAAGACTACTAGTCCTGACCCACTGTGCTGTGATTTGCCAGTTCTTGTTGCCTTGAAGATGCTTCCTTGTTAATGACAGAAAGCTGTTTCTAGCATTGTGAAATTGTCCATTTTAACTATAAATCAAGATCATTTCCTAAACCTACTCCAGCAGTTTTTGTGCCTAAACCTCTCCGAACTGTGACTGAAAACTGAAAATAATAAGTATGTCTTTAAAACAGTGACATTTAGCATCACACAGGACCAAACCCCAGACTCCTCAGTGTGTTGGATCCATATATCAATCACAACCTCCTTACTAAATTTCTCCCAACTGCCAATATCTGCACTCTGGCTCACTGCCAATCAGACCACAGCAGCAGCAGTAGTAGTAGTCAGTCACAGCACAGTATAACAGGACTAGCAGAACAGTCTTGCTATGTCACCCGGGAGTGGTACCTTGCGTCCTGTATCACCCAGAGTGTTGTGTCTGATGGGCGTGCTTTTCAGCTCACTTTGGGTCACCTCGTTACTTTCTGGAGCAGCTAGTGAAACAATAACCTAAAAAGTTGTTTATGAGCCCAGTCTTTGCCTTAACCACAAGATTAAACATACAGGTCACCTCATGCCTAACTGTACCTTCAAGCAGAGATTATACTCAGAAACATTTAGATTTTGTCTCCTTGTACTGCTGCACAGCTGCATCCGTAACTAATATTAGACTTCCCTGATTTTCAAATGACCTTTACCTGACTGTGGATGAATTCTTAAATTGACCTTTGTAATGTTATTCTGCAAAATAAAACTAAATCAGACCTGTAGTGGTGAGAAAATGCAGAAATACAATATTTGTTTTCCCTCACTGATTGATGTAGTTGATTTTAAAATAGATGAGTAAACTCTCAGCACCATTTCAAAGATATGGATAAACTGTTTACTTGGGTTTACCCTCCACTACCCTGTACTGAACAGTGCTAAAAAGGTATTGACAATAAGGACAAAATTATGTCCAACAATAAAAATATACAAAGATTTGGGGTCTGTATTCTGATATCAGTGGAGTATTCTGCCCAAACGGACTTAAAATAATTATAAACATCAAATAAACTGATCTAATATTGTATATGATTATTATTCAGGCATTTTTTTTATATTTCCAAGTTTTAGAAATAAAAGTAGCCTATACTTTGCCAATTAGTCCACCTTTTATTTTGTGTACTCAGTGCACGGGCTGTACACTTTTTGACACCTACAGTATCTAGTCCACTAGGCTTTGTGCTACAAACATAATTTAAACATCAAAATGTGCAGGTGTGCACTGTTAGTTGTGGTTTTTCAAACATATTCCAGTGAGTTTATATTAAGTTTTGAAAATTATGATTTTTATAATGGAAAATCAACGAGAGGAGCGACTCGACTCAGTTCAAACCTGCTCACATTGATCAATAATTGCTCTGACAATCGTTGGGCTTCAAATGCTGTTTAAACTTTAAAATGTGCTCAAGCCTTTGAACTTCAAAAGTTGCACTGTGTCGTGATAGCTTTTATAGTTTTGGAGCAATTTAAGTCAAAAGTGACTGCTTTCACAGACGCTCTGAGACTTTTGGGTCTTGAGAAAAAATTTATTTTTCTAGTTAATAAAACACATCGCTCCACACTTCAGCTGATGAAGTGTGGAGCGATGTGTTTTATTAACTAGAAAAATAAATTTTAAACTGCTCTCACAGAGTACCACAGTTTTCACTCCTCAGGCACATACACTATAGACCTCACAATGTACCCACAAGCCTAATTTATCTCTAAATGTAAATATCTAAACCACAGGAGTTATAGTTTTTGAGATTGAAACCTCAATTGATAGGTAGAGCATTCATTCATTCATTCATTCATTCATTCATTCATTCATTCATTCATTCATTCATTCATTCATTCACTGCCATATAAACCCTCGTTCCTCTTTCTTCAATGCACAGTTTCTTTCTTAATTTTAACATGGTGTAAATATAATCTTTATCATCACACTCAGCTTCTCCCGCTGCCTATAATGTAAAAATCTTAAAGCTACAATTTTTAGTCTGGGCCAATTTTCTCCTCAAGGAAATGTGACCTTAATTGATTGTTATTGCAAATTTGTCACTCCTCCATTCACTGCCAGTGTAACGTTGGAAGCTTTCCACATATGCAGATAGTTAACAAATTTACAAAAGTGAATCATTTTGTTTTGCTTTTCATATTACCATCACTGTTTATTGCTGATTCCCACTTAATTTTAACAGTGTGTGACCAAACCAATTCATCATCATGCTCAGCTACTTCTGCTTCCACTAATATGGTAAAAATCTTAGAGCTGCAAGCTTTAGCATTTCAGCAATTAAACTTCTCCTCAAGAGAATGTGAACTTGTGTAGGATTTTCCTTGGAGACGTGCTGGCTCAGTGCTTAACACTGCTTTCTCATAATCAAAGCCTCTGGGGCCGATTCCCACTGAGAGCAGCTTTCCTCGTGGTTCACATAGTTTGGTCAGACAAAATAAATCATTTGAAGATGTTCTCCTGGGCTCTAAGAAGCTGTGACGGGACATTTTTGAAAATCTTTTGACGTTTTGTGCATTAAACTCTTGCTTGAGAATTTTATCTGCAGATTATTTGACAATGAAAATAATCAGGTGCTGCAGTTCTATAAACATGGCTCTCTAGTTGAGGCATTAGTTTCTTTGCTGCAGCGTGCGCCTTGTTGATTAAATGTCGGTCCAAATCCTGGCTGTGCAAGGAAATGTACAATATTGACTTATCCTTACATGATGCACAATTACAGCTTCTTGAGCCTTACTGTTCAGCTTCCCAGCAAAATTCTCTAGTTCAATAATATTGTTTGTTGTCTTTTGGTGGAATCACATCATGATGATCATATTGTCTTACTGCTGAGCAAAATCCTGGTGTCCAAATGAATGATTTCAAGCATTTTGTAAAATTAGTTAATGAGGTAACTGTCAAGTCTAACTGTAAAGCATAATATTGAAACACAGTTCACTGCATTTATCATTTATTTGACTGATTTATATGCGGTTTTGCCTATAAATGGAGATACAGTACATATCAATAATGGTAAAATCTCCTCATTAATATTATAGTGATGATTTTGAACACATGACAGAATAATATGCATTCCCTCTAAGTGGTTGTAAAAAGTAATAAAAAGTGATGAGCAGCAACATTAGATGAGGCTGATGGTTCTTAAGTTGGTGGTCGGTCCCCTTGTTGTGGTGTAGGGCCACTGGAGGGGACATAGATGACCAGAGGATTTTAGGTTCTCCGCCAGGCAAGTCGAAAAGAATATTCGGACCTCACCCCTATGTAATCACCAGCATCTTGATTAGTAACTGTAATTTAATTACATATTTAAACTATAACAGATTACAGTTACATGTATTTTGAATAAAATTATTTGTAACTAGTCATGCTCAAACACTGCCTTGTTTTAGCCTAGCAGTTGCTTACAGCATGCAGTCCCACCAGACAGTTAAGAGGAGTGAGGAGTCAGCAGTCAGTTTAGGTTATATATAGGTTTTCTATACGTTTTTCAAGGTTTTTAAAAAAATTGTTAATCACAGCAACCACAAGAGTTCCTTTGAACATACAGTCCTCCAGGTCTATGTCTGGTGGTGATTAATGAATATCATCTAAGTAGGGAAAATAAACCAACAGGAGTTTGCTGATGCTGTCATGCTGACCTATATTTTACAGAAAAGTCAACCTGGATGATTTTTTTATTTGCTGCTTTCCTTATAATTGTTAATGATTGATAAAAAATGTGGGATGGTGGGCCTCTGAAGAGGGACATGCCAGAAACCACTGAATTCGGGTTACCTTGATTGTACTGATGGTGATGGTGAAGATGGCACTAACGAGAACGTTCTCCCTTGTCCACAGTGGGAAGTGGCCACAAGCAGTGCGAGCCAATGGACATCTGCTCCTCAACTCTGAAAAGGTGTGTAAAATGTCAACAGTGGGAAATATTAATTGTTGTATGTTAAAGGAAAAATCTGTAATATATTTCCTGTAATAAATCATAAAATGACCATGATATGTCATCAGAGATCAAGGAAACATGCAAAGTTGAATTACTCAGACAGCAACACTGCAGCCGTGATCTCCTGATTTCAAATTTCCATTCTCGTCCAGAACATCTGTTATTGTTTGCTTGTTTCATGTTAATTGGGATTAAAGTTAATGTTGAATGTTGGCTAAATGATTAATTGTCTGTTTATTAGTCGTAGGAAATCATTAATACTATTTAGAACGAGTAGATGTTTGTAACAGTTAAATTGAGCAAAATGTTAACGGAGTTTGGGAGAGAGTGTGGCAAGCAGTCACTGAACTCAAACTCCAGATTGTATATTTTCACAGCAGTGGGCTTTTGCTTTCAGAATAACAGGCTTAGCTTTACATTGACAGACAACTGACTGTTAGAAACAGCTGATCAACTTACAACATAGGACTCATCCTTGCTTGTTTTTATTTTTTATTTTTCAATTCAATTTTTATGATGCTGTGCTCACCTTGGACTGCAGTGAGCCTGCCTGAGCTTCCTTGAAGAGGAGGGGGCAGGGGGAAACAACTCGCTGCAACCACAGACTGTGTATTAAATGCCCAATATAAGCTATTTATCAAACAGTCGAGGTTATAATCTCAGAAGGAAAAGTGTGATCACATCTGGTGTAGTCTGCAGTCGTTTGACTACTGACAGAATTAAATCATAATCTGACAATATTTTGCAGCAACCCTTTTGTGTTTAAAAACTACTTTTCATGTGCTAGTAATTAACTGGTGTTTGATGCTGTTAAGAATTTTAATTACTGCAAACACAGACAGTCTGTGACACGATGGTTGTATTCCACTCGGCTTTGTGTGGGACTTGTGTGGGCGGGTGCACTTGAAAGATCCTGGCTGCTAACATCTGTTTTTCTATTCACCAGATGTCCAAATCAACTGGAAACTTCCTCACTCTCACTCAAGCCATCGACAAGTTCTCAGCAGACGGTACACTCCGCTTCCACTTGATTTATCACCCTCCTGTGTTGTGCTTCTTATCTTTTACTCCTCTCCTCTCGTTTGATTTTCTTTCAATATCTCTGTCATGTTTCATTGAAACGCTGGAGGAAAACACATCAGGTGTACATCCAGAGGAGATTACAGTGCGCTCTCATAGCGCACGGGCCATTACACTTGATTATACCATAAGCATCTTTTATCCAGCAGTGAAGATAATTAGAAAACGCCCCATCTTCATAAGCTAGCTGAAGTGTTGATATTGGATGCTATGAGCTATTGTGTATATCACATCCCATATACCGCACTGTAAGTAATGAGTTTCTCTTTAATAATTTATAATGTATGCTTTAATCAAAGGGTAACAAATACGGCAATGTATATTCAACAAGATCCTCTTCACCAGAAGCAACTAATTGATGTCCAGCGGCTTTATGATATTACTGTATTTGAAATGTTCCAATCAATCATGAATTATCATGTTATTTGCAGTACCTCCTGTTGGTCTCTCAATGGGACAGCAAGATACAGAGGGAAGAAGGAAAGTGCAGCCTCTGAAATTAAATATTTATAGGAACATGAGAGGAAGACAAGATTTTCGCTGTTGTGAGACCAAGAATAAGACTTGATTTACAGTTGGCTCTGAAAATGTAATTTAAAACAAAAGCCACATATTTGGTGGGCACCAGTTGGAATAATTAATAATCAATGTGTTTTGGTGTCTTATGTTGTTCATCTCCTTATAATTCATTGGTTTTCTGTCTGTGTTTTCTAGCTATGATTGATTGATGACGATAATATGATCTTTTTTTCATCTATACCTGGTAGGGATATAGATTAACCATGATATCCTTCCCGTCCTCAGTATACCTCAGGAATAGTTGCTCCATCCTTTTTGTTATTTTGATTTTTGTTTGTCGTTTCTACCTCGTGTTTTTATGTTTGAATGAGCTGAATAATAGATAGACGTGTCTGTTGTGTCTCTCTAGAAGCCATCCTGCCGCAGAAGTAAAGAACCTCATGGTCTGACAGCAGATAGACGTATTAAGTTGACTTCCTGTCTAAGAGTTTGGAGTGATGTCTGCTGGGTATTTGAAGTTTCTTTCAGACTGTGGAATTTTCCACAAAGCCTCTGAACGTCAGCTGGTTGTCGAGAAGTGTTTTGCAGGAGAGAAAATAAGTGACACGTTCAGTCTTTGCATATATGCCGTTCAGTTAAGTTGGCCCATACAGTTGGATATTTAATTCAATCAGATTTCAAAGGCAGTGGTGAGAATTGAGGCGTCATTGAGGTTTTGAAACGTTAATAACAACTTAAAGCTTGAGTTGTAACTCGGTCAATTAATCAATTAGTTGTCAACTATTATATAAATCTGCAGCTATTTTCATACTTGCTGAATTTTAAGAAAAATATCCAAATTCTCTGATTTCAGCTATGAATATGTTCTGTTTTCTTTGCTCCTCTACGACAGTAAACTGAATATCATTTGGGTTATGGACAAAACAAGACATTTGAGGACGTCACCTTTGACTTCAGGAAACACTGATTGAGCATTTTTCATCATTTATTGACATTTTATAGACCGAACAACTGTTTGATTAATCGAGAAAATCATTAACAGTTCAATCTGTAATGAAAATAGTTGTTAGTTGTTAGTTGTAGAGATGTACCAATCTAGAGCTGCAATGATAAATCAATGATTCAATCATTAAATTTATCACCAACTATTTTGACAATTGATTGTTTTTTTTAAGAAAAAACATCAAAATACACGCTTCTTAAATGTGCATATTTTCTGTTTACTTTACTTCTCTATGACAGTAAACTGAATATCTTTGGTTTGTGCATTGCATTGTTAATACTGGATCATTGTACATTGAATTGATATATTGATCCAGATTGATGTATTGTTGCACCTCTACTTGTGTAATGGCATCCTTAAACCATAGTAGAGTGCTGTAGGGTTCTTGTTTGTGACATTTACATGTGCAGCTGATAGGCTGAGAGATGTTCCTGTTTTGCATAATTTCCCAGGCTGTGTTGCTGAGAGTTTAAGTTCGCTATTTTATGCTCCAAAATGAAAATGTCACTGTTTGTTAATGTTTGTCAGGCATTTATAATGTGTTTGTAATGTGTTTATTCAGAACATGGTGGTTTATGTTGGTTTATCTTGGTAATTGTCATTTTTGTGCTGGTTTATTGTTACACCATGAGTGAGGTGGCCAGTCCATTTCTTCAGTCCAGCTGTATCATTATATAGAAAATTGGAATGTGTTTCCCCCTTAATATTACATGCAAATACAGAGTAGAACTGAGAAGAGCTACTCAGTTTTCATTTGGCACTGTGTGGTGTAGTGTTTACAAATAAAATAACATGCAGGAGACAATGTTGCGTGGGGGGGATTCAGATCAGAATGCAAATTGGTGTTGTGAGTCTGATACCCGATGAATACGTGACATTATCCAGTACTAATATTGGATCGGATTGGTCCTATCTCTAGTTATTTGCAGTCCTACTTCAGACACATTACATTAAAACTGTTCTCTGTTGGTCCCTGTACTTTGTGCTCTTTTTTTAAACACACCCCTTCATTTCTTCTCTCAGGTATGCGTCTGGCTCTTGCCGATGCCGGGGACACGGTTGAGGATGCCAACTTTGTGGAGACCATGGCTGATGCTGGCATCCTGCGCCTGTACACCTGGGTGGAGTGGGTGAAGGAGATGATCGCCAACCAGAACAATCTGAGGACAGGACCTGCTGACACTTTCAACGACCGGGTCTTTGCCAGGTAGATACGGAAGTTCATTAAGAGTTCATTAACAGGGGTTGGTGGGTGTTGACAGGTGCATTTTACAGGTCACATTATTTAGTGAAAATCATCACATGAAGCAAAGCCATATACATGAGATTTAAGATCATGGAGATGTAAAATATAGAGCTAAATTTTTGATAACTCATTTTAACACCCATGAACGGCAGGATCTTTACCATGTCAATGAATGCGGGACTTTTTTCTTTTTTGGGTTGGTGAGTCACCAAATCGTTTCTAGTCTATACTGAGCATGTTACCATACAAGCACCAGCAAGGGCCTGCAGGACAGGTTGTGGCAGCCCAATTAGGCGCCATGCAAGAGATGCTGTTTTTTCATTTTTATGGCACTCCAGCAGTGTTTTTCAGAAACTCAACGTGCCTTTAAAAATGTCCCCATTTTATCTAACATGCTCTCTAACTTGCAGCAAACTGTGCAATACGTAGTTGGAGTTGTTCACCCATAACTTTTATCGCCACTCCACTGAACTCTTGTTTCTGGAGTAACAGAAATACTTGCTTGCGATTCAGCTCTCAGACCTGGTTTTACCCGCTGCCATTTTACCTGCTTGCCCCAGCAGTACTGTACTTGTGCATATCTCAACAGAGATGAGAGGAAAGCAAGATGGTTTACTCCTTAGCTACTTCCATTAGCAGTGAGTTGCTAGATTTACCAGCATTGACATGGCATTATATTTGCCTTGAGCAATGGGGCAAACCTTATTGTAGAGCCCTGCTTTAATAAAGGTCACAAAGTTTGATTTATTTATTAGTGTTTCTTTCATGAGCTTAGGTGAATTGATTTTTATTTTCTCTTTGGCAAGTAAAAATAAGATGAACTGTGGTCAGTCAGCACTCAAAGGCAAAAAAAGATGAAACCAGGCAACTAGACGTTAGCCAGTCCTTCAGAGTTCAGGACGGTTCTAAAAGTT
>JAJHUR010096972.1:0-26174 GCA_027495735.1 Lutjanus campechanus
ACACACACGGCCTTGTTTCATTCAGACTGACTGAGTCTGAAGAGAGTGAAGCCGTCTGAGTGAAGCCGACAGAGAATAAAAGCCTTCGTTATGACACACTGCCTTCAAAATAAAAGCCTTAATTTAGACTAAAGTGAGACAATATTTCTGTCAATACAAAACAGAAATATTTAATTAAAATGAATTAATATTACAGCTTATATGTTGATTTAAAAAATCATGTATGTTAATGTCTTGAAAGATCAATATGGTTTTAACATCTTAGATTTTAAAAAAACTCAATCCTTGTCGTTCCCGTTAGGGCTGCAACTTTTACTTTTTAATTTATCACAATGAAATGTTTCATTGCAGCCAAAATTGACAATTATTGAAAATTTAATTTGATAATAACCTGCTTTTAATATAGACGAGAAGAAAAAATGTTTCATTTAATCACTTTATTTTGAATTTCACCACTTTTACCGAAGCACAAAGATAATAGATTTAATAAACTTAATGGATTGTTTTATTGCCAATTTTATTTCATTATCGATTAATCCACAGATTATTTTCTCAATTGATTTTTTTGTCAGAAAAATACTAAAAATACTAATAATCCTACACTGTTTGGTCCAGACTTTCAAGTTTAACGCAAACCAAAATTAAAACCTTCCCTTGAACAAAAAGCCAAAGTTTTGCCTGACTGGAAGATCCAGTTTGAACCACATGAGGAGACGAGGAGACTAAATGTTTCACTGACATTTAGTCTGATGACTTTAGTAAAGGGAGACATCACTCATGGAGAAAGAAGAAGAAAAAGAAGATGAAGAAGAAGAAGAAGAAGATGAAATAGACAAAGAAGAAGATGAAGAAAAAGAAGACCAGAAGAAGAAGTTGAACATAAATGAGGAGGAGGAGGAGAAGAAGACGAAGGAGGAAAAGAGGAAGAAGAAAAAGAGTATGAAGGAGAAGAGGACAAAGAGGAGATATGGGATAAACTAAGAGAAAAGGGAAGAGGATGAAGATGAGAATGAAAAAGAAGGAGAAGAGGAAAAGAAGTTGAATAAGGGGAAAAAAGGAGGAGAAGCAGAAGAAAGAGAGGAATCAAAAGCAGCGTCAGTGCCAGGCTGGACTCAGTCCCTGGACGTTTTAGTCACACAGCAGATGGACGTTTCAATAAACCAAATAATGAAACTGCAGTGAAACAGAACAACAAAAACACGATTAAAAGACAGATTTAGAGTCGACACCGTCCATATCTCAGCAAGTTTTACACCAACTTTAAGTTTATTTTGTGTTTGACAGTTAAATAATTCACAAAATCTTTTAAATTGTGATGTTTTTAACAAATTAAAACCAACTTTACCTTCCAGTCAACATTATATCTTTCTGAGGCAGCAGGTCGTCGAACATAAAGACGTCTCCTCAATGAAATTCCACAGTCTGTGATGATGTGGGAGATTTTTAATCCTGTCAACTCGACTCTCGGCTGTTCTGAACTCTTCCACTGTCGGATAATCAGCCGCCCATTATTTGCATATTTTAGCATCACTATGTGGATTTTTACTAATGTGACCTTACTGCTTCTCAGCTGCTGGACTGTTTTTATCTTGTTGCGCGTTTGGAGTCTTTTGTGCACAAAACTGCGTCCGTCTTTATTTTTTATTTTTGTTTTTACAGCTGCTGTATATGACTCAAATCCATTATCAAAATAGTTGGTGATTAATTTAATAGTTGATTAATAATTGATTAACTAATTAATTGCTCTACAATGAACCATGGATGACCTTGAGCATGAAGTCATAAATGCACGCAGTAAATATCAGGTCGATGATTTCAATGCATCGTACCGAACACATGATCTCCTCCAGGCCTACGCCCAGTAAACAGATAAGAAAAACTAAAGCGCTGCAGTGTAACTGAAGGCAGCGTGCGCTAACATTTGTTTTATTTTCTCAAGGCCGATGCTGCAGCAAACTGAGCGAGTGTTTGTGGGTGGATTGTGTGTGTTTAAATCTGAGCTGTGTTCGCTGCAACAAGCTCTCTGCTGTCTCTGCTTTTCTTCAGCTCTCCACTGTCATTGTGTCACAGCCAACACTGTTATCTGTAACTTCAAAGTGCGTGTGTGTGCGCCTGTGTGCGTCTGTGTGTGTGTGCGTGTGTGTTAAAAATAGCCCCTCAACAGTGAACGTGTGGTTCGTTTAAATCCACAATCTTTAACTCAACTCGAGTGCACAAAGGAGCCTCAGAGAGGATCAGAGCGTATTCACACAGTCGGAAAACTAACTTTAGCTGACTGTCGCACATCCAGGGCTTTAAACAGACGCCACATTTAGCTAAAAGTACCAAATATTAAGCTTCAAAGAGACTGAACTCACTGTCCTGGAGGAAATTATTATTATAAATTACCCCTCACAGGCTCTTTTATACATAATCAAGCCTGCTGTTAAACACACTGCAGCAGTAAATTTAAAATGAGGAGCTGTAATTTGATTTCACGTGAACCCACTTTCACTCAGCTGGTCTTTTCTGATATAAAATATGTCGTTCAGTGGCAAACGCATGAAAATTCACATAGAAAAGAACTGATGTGCTGCACAGGTCAACACATTCTCCAACGTTTTTACACATTCATCAGACAAATCTCACACATCTCACTTCAGGTAACTCACGTCAGATTTTAAAATTAGTTTTCTTTGGGTGTGATGGTGACACGAGGGGTTTAAAGCGCCTGTCATCTCTCTATTCTCAAATAAAAGCATGAAATTAGGATTCTTCTGCATCAAAACAAGCCTCAGATACATAATTTGATCATATCATCATGAAAAGATTCCAGTGATGAACAATCAAATTGAGTTTTCACCTGCTTAAAGAGACGGTTCACCCCCAAATTAAATTAAAAAGACATATTTTTCCTCTGACCTGTTGTGCTGTTTATCCGTGTAAGTTTGTTTTGGTATGAGTTGTAGAGTTTTGGCGATTTTGGCGGTTTTTGGCAACCAAAGAAACATCTTCTCCACTGAAGCTGCTGAATGTCTGCACATGCGTTCGAAGCATCGTCGTTTGGCCACAAATCAGCGGAGAAGAACTTTATACCTGATCTTTAATTTACATTTCAGTCAAAAAGTAAAACAAGCATCATCTCACCTGTTTCCCGTCCAGCGTGTACAGCCTCTTCACGGCTCCAGAATCCAGCTTGATGGCCTCCGTGATGTCGGCCAGCACTTGCTCGAAGGAGTGCGCCGTCTTCTTGTTCAGCAGGATCCTCACTGCCTTGCGGGGCTTCACGCCGCTCCGGATCACCGTCACCAGCTTGGGCTTGATGAAGTCTTTGCTCTCGCGCCCCTCGCGGCCTTCGGGACGGTCTTTGGAGGCGCCGACGGTGCTCGCAGACACCCCCGTGGACGCCGTGGCGGGCCGGCTCGTGCTCACCGAGCCCACCGAGCCCGTCCCGGCGCTGGCGCCCGGCTTCCAGCTTGGGATGGAGATCTTGGTGTAGTCGACCTTTCGGTAAGGCTCGTTGGAGGCACAGACGTAGCACTCGCCTGGGCAGAGAGAAGGTGAGTTTAAAAAGTTCAAAAGAGGTGAAACGTTTCAGTAAAAGAGACCAAAAAAAACCCATTAAAGCACAGCAGGATGCATGTTTTTGTGTCTAAGTGACTAATGGGGAATCAATATTTGAATCTGGTCCAGTATTGAGCGACATCGCCGCAGCCGTCAGCTGTGAAACAGGCTGCAAAGTGAACCTTATGGGCATTTGTGCACTTTTCAATATTCGTCCACTAAAAGTGCTTTTTTTTGCAACTGACAGGCTCAGATTGTTCTAAGAGATAAATAAACCTTTTTATTGATAAATGAAATATGTTTTGTTTAACCAGAAACTGATGATTTATTTGCTTTGCTCAAACCCACCAGACTCTATTTAAAAAACTAATTTTATCCCTACCTCATTATACACATTTTCTCTAAAATAACACCATGGAAAGATCTTACAAAATATAATGTGTTACTTTAGATTAAACTACCCATCAGGCTGGATGATATGAAGAGAAAAAAAATCAGGTATCACAATATTTTTGACCAAATACTTGATATGAACACAACAATAATTTTGATGAATAATCATCAGTAATATGGAAATTATGACTAAAGACAAAAAACAGAACAGCTGGAACGGAGACAGATCAGAAAATTACATCACTTTATTGTAATGAAGCCTTAAAAAAAACACTTATGGCGACGATATAACGACACCCAAAATCTAAGTCGATATCATGATATTGATCAACAATAAGTGAGAGATGTTACAGCTTCATTATTGTGTGAGAGGTGAGTTCAGGGTCAGAGGTTGTTAAAGAGCAACTGTAGTCAAAAACTGTAGTAATACAACTCGTGTGTGTGTGTGTGTGTGTGTGTGTGTGTCTGACAGTGGATGAAGTGAAGGTGACAGCAGATGTCAGATTCACTCCTGTCTGTCTCTCTGAGCTCGACACTCTGCGGGTAGCGTGAGGTGGAAATCTGAACAACGTGTCACTCAGAAATCACGCAGCGTCCTCGCCAGCTGATGACCGGCGTAGAAAAACAACATGAAAATAAATGAACAGCATTGTTCTGACTCCTGTTTTGAACTAATATGTTGTGTAATATGTAATAAAACTGTTTAACTGCTTAAAGAAACATAAAGTTACGATGTGATTAAAGGGAATTTAGCATAGCAGGATCCCCAAAGAACAGAACATTATCATCAGGCATCAAAACAAATCAGGGTCACAGCTCACTGTGAGTTTCTAAAACTCAAAATTTAAATTCATCTAAAGAAGAAAAGAAATCATCTTGACTCAAGATTATAGGTCGGCAAACCTTTTAAAAGTTGATTTCAAAGCTCAAGAGTTTAAGTTGGGCTCAAAACTCAAAAATCTATTGCTTGAAATGTTGAGTTGTCTCTAAGGATGTGCGCGTCGGCACCAAAAATACTAGTCAGTTTAACTATTTATCAATATTTCATTCATGCACAATGCCTGTTAACTGTTGCTTCTAAGATGTTATGCAGCCGCCCGCCACTAGTCGGGGCTGCGGCCTCATCAGACGGCAGTCATAAGCCCGTATGCCCCGATGGCCAAGGCGACCCTGAATGTTTTTATCAGCAACGTCAGACAGATGACGGCTCGTAAATCCAGCACAGTTTGGCAGCGTTTTAATCTAGGAAATGTAAATAACGTTGAATGTAGACTGTGACAGAATAAACTGATATACAACAACTCGACTGGAGCAACATGTGACCACATTCAGCACAGACACGACTGTTAACCTGCAGGCAGAGCAGCTGCTAGCAATGCTAACATTAGCCACACTGTAGCAGGCTGGCAGCTAACGTCAGCTCAGGGTTATTTACCCACCAACGCTGTGATCCTGTTTCGGTCTGACAAGGTGAAGCATTTGGTGAGTTGTTGTCATGTTTTGTAGATTAATGTGTAATGTTTGTATTGCACAGCGCAAAAGTAGCGCGCTACTGTAGACCACGATTAACAGCTTCAAATGACTCTTAATACACACAGTATTTTTCTGGACAGTGTTGAACATTATCAATCAATAAATTGTGCTCAATTTTAACTGCGTTCTGAGTTTTTTCTTGCTGTTTAGATTAGTCGACTAGTCTAAATTAAATTTTCTGTTTCACCAGGAACATCCCTGGTTGTTTTTTTACAGTGTAAACTGATTCTAAAATGAGTGTCATAGCCTGTGACATCTGTGACGGTGGCTCGTCTTCTTGAGTCTATCAGCTCACGATGGATGTGCCAAATCAAAAGAACAAAAAAGTCTTCGGGGAAAACAGAGAATTTAATTATTGTGGCTCCTTTTTTTTTGGCCAAAATTGCTCTTTTAACTGTAAAGGTTGCAGACCTCTGATCTAACCACTGCTGCTGATGCTACAATCAGTTTTTCGCACTTTAGTTTGTCTTTTAGCCTTTTTAAAGACTAAATAAATAAACCATCATCTAAACTATTTAAATGCAGAGCATTTGTCCTCCGAGCCTCATTAACACTTCAGCATGTGGTGAAATCCAAAGGAGCAGTTTAACGAATGGTCAGTTGAACAGAAATGACATTAAAAATGTCTTCAACACACAGTTTCCTCATTATTATCCATCTTCTTCGAGTGATGCAGCTTTAATAATTTCAAAGCTTTATATTAAAATTATCAATCATGTTAAATCTGTCCGGCAGACGGCAGCCAATCACATGTACAGTAGCCACCGGCTCTCTCCTGTTTTACCTTATATGGTTAAAAAACGGCTCACCTTCTCCTGTCTCCCAGTCTTACTATCCCTCCGTCTACTCTATCTCACAGCAGAGCTCGCTATCTCGCCAACACACACACACACCTTTCTCACACAAACTTGTCAGCCTCTGTAGCCCTCAAAAAACACACCTTTCTCTCTCTCTTTCATCCCTATTACACGTTCACACACACACACACACACTCTGAATATCTCTCTGTCTCCAGGTAATGTGTGTGTGTGACCTTGTCTCTCCACGTGCTGACTTTCACTTTGCTATTCAAAGCAGCTGGACACAACCGCTCTGGGTTTTTATTCAAATACCAGACAGACTAAACACAAAACACCTTCTGTGTGTCGACTGACCAGCAGACCAGAACGAGACACCAACACAGACTGTGTGGTCACAGGTTCAAATCCTGCAGAACACCATGACAGGACAGATATGGATCTAAACAACTGGACTTCAACTTATTTTAATCTTATTTTCCCACATTTTCACACTGTCATTAACATCTCACCGCGACATTTAGTGATTTTTTTAATCAGAAAAGTCATTTTACAAGCATATAATTCTAAAAAATTGTAAATACCAACTTCTAAAATGTATATTTGTCTGTTTTATGATCTAATATCTTTGGGTTTTGGACTGTTGGTTGGACATAGTGAGACATTTAGAGATGCAACTGACCTTGTAACATTTAGCCTTTGAGTCTCAGGCTGTGGCCCAAGTTTGAAAGCCAGTATCGAGTTGCATCACTTCCTGTCAGTTGGTGAGCTGTTTTTGTAACGCTGCGTTCATGTCATATCAGAGTTAGACCAGTTTCTGGGCTGTACATACAACTCAACATCTAAATTACAAGTAGAAAAGTTTCATTTCTTTGAAACTATAAGTTACCATGGAACTAGGATTGTGTATTCAGTGGAGTGCAGATCTCTGCTAGACAACAGATGGTGAAGCACCTACTGCAATGCCACTACGGCTGCAGCTATCAATTATTTTAATCATCGTCATTAATAATCATTTCCATTTTTGAAAAATCAACATTTTTATTGCTTTTATTGCTCACATATCGTTAACGTTGCCTTGTTGTGTCCAGTCTGCTCTGTGGACTGAATGCTGCAGCACAGACGAAGTGCTAATTCAGTTTTCCAATAGACACACTGCATTCATTTCTTTTTGTTCCAACTTGCAGTTATCCCACACTTTCGACATTTTCCATCATTTTCATAACTCACGTCCTCGTTACAGCAGCTTATCCACAGTGGAAGAAAGCGCGTTGTGCAACAGAAATAACCAACCGTACGATGCGAAATACAGTGTGCTGTATAGTTGTCCAGATTAAAATGAAGCTGCTGTTTAGTAATCGAGTTCCTCGAGTTACTTGAGGAATCATTTCAGCCCTAAATGCCACCACATTGACATTTGCTCTGATTTGAATAAAATTTTTATATAGTATAGCCTCAGTTTTCTTTAAGATGCATAAAACAGTGCAACAACAGAGTGTTTCGAGTTCAACAAACTGTACAAACTGACAAGTCCACACTTTTCCATTAATTTAGAACTTGTGCAACCACATAAATGGTTAAAGAAAAAGTCATATTGACTGAAGTTGTGACAAACTCACAAAAACTGACATTCTGAGTAATTGTCACTTACTGGTCAAAGCCTGCATTTCACAGTGGAAGTCATATAAATTCAGAAAGTTAATGTTCTGGCATAGAGCCGAAAAAATAGTCCCCAAGTGACTGAATTTAATGCCAACAAGTAACCATGTTCAATTTTTTTTTTTCCACAAAGAATGGTTCGGAATTAAGTGGCCTGCAACAGACGAGGTACGTCTTGTTTTCAGCCCAGCAGCTGTCAATGACTTGTAGTACCTACTGGCCAATTAAGAGCAGTGAGGAGTCAGCAATCTGTATAAAATAAGATTTTATTGCTTAATTATAAAGGCATGCCTGATATGCCTCACATCAGTCGCTGAAGGTAATTAAACCCAAATTTTCTGGTTATGAAGCTAAACACGTCCAACTTAGCAGTCATACAACCATCATTAGTTTTCCGACGATATGAACACTCATAATCCATAATCATGACTTCTGAAAAGGTAAAGTATGATATCTCATGTTCCTGTCACAGCTGCCCAGACAACAAATCATACTTTTCAAACGCTTAAAAGTTTGACATTCAGGACGACATACACCAGACTGTTCACACTAGCTGGTTAAATCTTTTCAGTTAAAAGTTTCCGGTGCTGGAAGACAAACACTCTCCTGCAGACAGCCTTCATGTTTTTTCACTTTTGCTGCTCGAATGCACAGAGAAGCCGTGAATGACGAGTTTCAGGCTGCCGCGGTGCGCTCCGTCTGTAGTTTATTAATTCTCTGAAGCACTTCAGAGTGATGCATCTTGTCTTTTAGAACGTCTCTGGATGAACGGCTTCCTGTCTGTAAAGCTCATTAGCAGACATTACAACGAGTCACGCATCAATATTGATGATAAGTGATGTTACTCAGCCACTGGTCTGTTTTTGTCTAAGTGACTTCAGGCAGAGACAAAGCGGACGGACTGGACTTTACAGATCTTATATGATGAAGAAATGTCAGTGTATACATGTACATTTATATTTACAGTTCAAATGAGGAGGGTTTAACAGCTGTCTTTCACTTTCATACATTTACAGCTGACTTGTGACTCAATGGAAGATGGTCTGACTCCTCAAAACTTCAGCTATACACTCTTAGAAATAAAGATGCTAACTAGAACCCAACTTTAAACCCCGTTTTTTGCTTCTGGTAAAACTGGTATAGAGGTTCCACCTGGAGCCCTTTCAGAGGGTTTTACCTAGAACCTTCTGTATAAGGTTCACCACAAAACCCCTTATGAAGACCCTTTTCCACAAAGTAAGCTCTGGTTCTTGAACTGGTTCTGTTCCAGATTCTTGGAATCTTGGCGCTATGTACTGAACCGGCTCATTTCTACCAATTGTGAGCAGAACCATTGTAATCAAGGATGTCTTCAACAGAGAGTGTTGCAGAACGCACAAGAACTTGTAGAATATGACTGTGGTTCCCAAAGAAAACCTGCTATTTTATTGGTCCCAACTGGGAACCACTTTTCAAGGTTTCGAATCATATTATTTTTGGTGGAAATGCTCAGAACAGTTCAAAATTGATGGGATGGTTCCTCGTTGATGGAAATGGCAGAGAACACTTCTATGGTGTAATGGTTCCAGCCAGAACCCTCTCCTAGTTCCATCAAATAAGCCCTGGTTCTTGAACTGGTTCCATTCAAAATGCCTGGAACCTTGGTGCCATCTAGTGAACCAGCCATTTCCACCTGTTTTGAGTGGAACTATTGCAATCAAGGATGTTATCAACAGAGGGTGTTACAGAATGCATAACAGCCTGTAGAACATGACACGCCCACTTTGGTCCCCATGAGAAAACCTGCTATTTTTTGGTTTTAACTGGGAACTGACTTTTCAGGTTCTGAACCAGATTATTTTTTGGTGAAAATGCTCAAAATGGTTCAAAATTAGGTGCTTGGACCAGAACAGGGCTGGTTCCACATTGGTGGAAAAGGCAGAGAACACCTCTATGGTGTAATGGTTCCAACCAGAACCCTATCTGGGGGTTCTAGCCAGAACTTTCCCATTTTCTAAGGCTGCTAACAACTGGATTCAACCAAAAGTCCTTTTATATTCAAATGGTTTCATCTAGAACCCACCCAGGAGGTTCTACTAAGAACCCTTTCATCAGCTGTGACAGAACACAAGTAAAATGCATTCATTAAAGGGATTACTGTACATTTACATTAAAAACATGAGCAAGCATTTTAATATTTTAGAGTGTGTATATTTTAACAGTCATCAGCAATCCTCTTTCTTCCAAAAGGGTTCTCTGGATGAAAGGAGATCTTAATAGAGCCTTAAATCTTAAAAAGAACACCTTATGAACCCTTTCTTTGAAAAAACACTTCTTCAGAAGCAAATGGTTCTGGGTAGAACCTCTGCCCTTCATGAAAAGCCCTTTTGTAATTTTTACTACTGAGAGTGTGGATGGACATTAAATTATGCTGTAGGACAAATATTTTACTGTTGTTTTAACCCCAATGAAAAAGCATTTTGAGGTCATACTTCCTAATAGGGTCAGGACATAACACAGGACATTATCATTTAAAAGTGTACCCCAATGGGATACCAGAAAGGGAAGGAAAGAAAGAAAGTCTAACTGGATGGTGGATGATATATTTTTAAAAGACTTATTGTGGAAATTCCTGCAAACTCAGCTTACAGGGTGAAAGAGCTCATTTTATTTTTATTATGACCATAAAACAATGTACCTGATGATCTCTGTGTTGATGTAATATTCTGCTGTTGATATACACGGAAATAAATAATTCAAGTGTGTTTGCATAAAAGAGACAGACAGAGAGTAAAGAGGAAGGAGACAGTGAGGAAGTTTAAGGAGGAAGATCGATTCATTGATCCATGGTGAGAGTGACAGGTAGTCTGGACAATTACAGCTTAGTGGTAGTTGAGTGTTACGTAATGTTACAGTACACCAGAAGTCCATTTATCCCTGAGAGACAGTTTTGGCAGAGTGACAGTGCAGCCGTCTGACAGGCAGCAAACAAAACTTTTCTTCAATCATAAAATAAGAAAGTGAAAGTCTCTATCCCAATCCTAATGACTGACTCAAGACAAGACAAGACTGAAGTAAAGAGAAAGTCCTACCTTCCACCAGCTCATCCATACTGCTGATCTTCTTGCTGCCATCTATAGTGTAGATCGTGCGCACCCCTTGCGGCAGATGCAGGTTATCCGCCAACGAGCGTGTCAGCTCCATAAGCAGTGCATCATAGGACCGGAACCGGTCACTGGAAACAGCATACACCAGACCCTTGAAGTACCGATCGCCGTTGCGATAGAACCGGACCTTTTTGGCCTTTTTCTCCGAGGTGAGCGCCTGCAGGGTTCGGGTCCGGTAGTAGCTGCAGTTGGCGCTGTGGGCAGGACTAGGGACCAGGCTGCTGCCCCGGGAGCTGGGGCCGGACCCGCCGCCACCAGCGCTGGCAGTGGAGTCATCTCTCTTGGTGCGGGTGGAGCGTCCCCGGCGGACTTTGTCGCGCTCGTCGAAGTGCTCCAGCTCGAGGGTCTTACTCAGAGACATGATGAATACTGGTCCAGTAGCGTTCAACACAGTCCCTGCTACTTAAGATTCATCTTCCAACAATGATAAACAATGACTCTTATCCAGGTTACCTAGTTTCCAGCTTATTACAGCCAGAACAACTTCACTTTTGTTTGAAGAACTTGCTGTGTAGCCCCAATAAGATGTGTTTGATGACTTGCTTGAAGACCCAGTAACTGGTAACTTTTCTAGTACCAAGACATTTTATAATCCCATTAAGACTGACGTAGAACTAGTAATATGGTTGTAGTCCTCAAAATGTGGTTTTAGATTCTCAAAACTCAGCTGTAATCCTTGCAACATGCAGACTTCTTGAAGGTTTTGTTGTTAGGTTGGTCTGATGAACCAGTATGAAGACATGAACACCCAAAAAATACAATTTTTTGGTAACCTGTATCTGATCCTTGCTGTAGTACCTTAGTTTAACTGGAGGTTTCTGAAACCAAGGTGTAATACCACTAAAAAGATATAGATAGATATAGTCTATCAGATATAGTCCCAGTATCCGTCTGGAGATCAAGTAATCCTGTTGTAAATCCAGGGGGATTCTACTCAAACTTCATTTTACACTATAAACTCAGCAAAAGAGATACGGTTAGAACCTGACACAGGTCTTTCTCCACTAGAATAATCCTAAAATTCAAGTATTTTATTGATGGTTGAATCCAGAGATTTAGAATGACTGATCGGGTCAGAATTCAGTGTTTTTCCAAAGGACACTTCGATGCGGTGATGGCTATAGATGGACACTATCCTTGTTAGTGGCAACTTCTTCTCTCCCAAAAGGCTTTTCCTCCAACTAATATCAAGCTCAAACGAACAACACTGAGGCCATGAAATCCACAGTTATCCCACCAAACGTCTCTTCTCTACCTGATAATTGTGGATGTGTCCTCGCAGCAGTGACCTTCCTGCAGTTTCAGTAATCCAGCTGTATTCCCAATGATCTGGCTCTAAACCCAGTACATTGTAGTGTTGACCCCATGCAAGCGCCGCTGAGTCCCAGTAGTCCTGCTTTAGACCTGGCACAATGGTTTGGAGTCCTGGTAATCCGGTTTGTTTAGAGGGTTTCTGTCCCAGCCCGGCTTTGTCTGCTCAACATCCCTCCATCACTGGCAAGAAAGAGATGACAATCACATGGTTAATTGACGAAATGATCTCCAATTCAAAGATATGCAACAACTAGCATATTCAGCCTTCAAATATCTGGGGTTGTTACCATAATGTGAGTCTATGCACCAATCCGAAACCACGTAATGTATTATGGTGCAAATAAAATTTTTCACTTAAGTAGATCACATACAAAGTTAATGCAAAGACACAAATAAGACGCAAAACTTATGTCATTTGTGTAAGGTGATATGAATGATGCTTGAGTGAAAAATAAGCATCTATGAGTATTGTATGAAGAGGACCGAGGCGGAGCAGAGGCACAAAGCTGACAAACAGCTGCTAAGAGCCGGAGACAGATTGGAGCTTCTGAAGGAAGAAACACCGGAATTACTTTACTGGCAGGAGCTGTGCTCAGTTTATGTTTCAAACTTTCGGGATTAAAAAGTGGATTAATCTTCCCACTTGCTTCTCAACCGGTCTGCAGCAAAGACCCATGGATGAGGTGTGAACCCATTCACCAGAAAGAGGAGACAACGAGTTTTGTTTTGTTGTTTTTTTACTTTTGGGATTAAAACGTGGATTCATCCTCACTCTCGAACAGAAAGAATCGCTAATGAGCTGCTTGCCAGTGCTTATTGGCTGTTAGCTTGTTGCTCACCCCAGCTTCCGACTGGCTGTTTAGATTCATTTTTTGAACGAACACAATATTAACCTGGAATCCTGCTACTACCCAGCAGCGTCTCAAACACCAAAGTTTATGGTCAGGGGAAGCGAGAAATGACACTTTTCTTCAGCATCAGATTGCACTGCAAAGTCTGTGTAATTGCAGCCAGCTCATGGTATATTTTTTGAAAAAAATATAAATATACTTGGTACTTCTTTCGATACCACGGCACAAAGAAAAAACTCCTAGGCACATGAATTTTGTTTGATTTGGTTTGTTTTTGAGGGGATTTGCAATAAAACCTGAAACAAACTCTTTTTTGATTGAACTGCATTGGACTGAAATGTTTTGGGCTTGTGAGGAAAACAAAATTGACTCTTTACCGAACGCAAAGATTTTATTTTAACGCACTAGTATCGGATCAGAATTCGGTATTGGTCAAAGTTCAGATACAAACATCTCTCCTAGTGCAGAAAGAAAGTTACATTGGCACCAGTCTGGATATGGGGTTGCATTTAATTAAGGTTGAATACTGAGCACAATGCCACACAGACTTCTTGTGGGAAATCATCAATACCTTTGGTTCACCATAGCTTTGCATGCACATTACGAATGTGCTTCAGTCAAAATAAACATGCAAAAGAGGTTCCAAGTTAAACACACCCACCTCATTTTAGTGAAATTGAATTTCTAGCAAGGCCAGAATGAGAAATTGCCATTGATTTCCAGTCAAATTGAATTTACCTGAAGCCAGAAGCGAAATAAGAGCTTCTACATAAACATATTATAAAACCTGTGCGCTGTTCGTGTCTCTGTTCATCTGATAAACGAAATGACTTTATATCCATCTATCCGCCCAAACACTGCTAAGCTGTGCTGACAGCGCCATTCAAACACACATAGACACACACAAACACACACACACACCGAGAGAGGGAGGCACCTACCAATAATGCCGTGAAACCGGTTTGTTGCTATGGGGCTTTTCTCCTCTTCTTCCCCCGGTGGATTCGGTGGCTCCGGGCGGAATGAACCGCTACGACCCGGTCCGGACCGGTCCGCAAACCCGGGCTTCAGGGATGCAGCGGCGGCAGGTTACACCGGGGGGAGGACCGGGATGATGCACCGAGACAGACGGGCTGACAGCAGCATGGCCGCTGCAGCAGAGAGAGGAGGGAGAGACCGGCTCAACAACCCCGCCCCTCCCCTCTCATCCGCGGCTGTACGTGATGACAACGTCCCCCCTCCTCCCTCCTCCTCCCTCCCTCTCTCTCCCCGGTCTTTGTGTATCTCTCTCTACCACTCTCTCGCTCTTTCTGTCTTTTGTCTGTCTCTCTCTGAAATTCAAATTCACTTAGTTTTATTGTCTTGACTGTTGCAGCCAGGCTACATAATCAAATCACTCATTATACATCTGTACAAACATACAACAATACAGCACAGTGTTGTCTTATTTAGTCCATATTAACATTAACATCCCTCATTTTATTGTCTTGCATGTCAATGTTATGTATGCAAGGTTATATTCCAATAGAGTTACTAATTACTTATGAAAAAATGTAGTCAGTAACCTAAAGTAACGTAACTTGATTACTTTCCATTACTTTTTGATTGCACCAGTGCCAAATATGGTAAAATTAGTATAATGTTTTATGTCCGTAGCCTATAGGTTTATTACTTGTTTGTCCAGCTATTCTGTCCTTTAAGAGTGTGCAAATGTGTTTTTAGTGGTAATTATGCACATTTAGGCCTTCACAGTTGTAGTATTGACAGGTTAGCTAACAAACTGGATTTCCGTGTAGCTAATGTTAGCGATTGCTTTGTCTAGCTAAGCGGTAGTTCTGTGTAATGTTTGGTCTGTGTAGCTAGCGTTAGCAATTGGTCTGTAGTTATCAATAGCGATTGGTTATTGTAGTTAATGTAAGCAGTTAGTCGGTGTAGCTAACTTTAGCAACTGGTCTGTGTAGCTAACGTTAGTGTTTGTTCTGCTACTCATGAAGTGTTGTAATTTTTGCACAATGCATTTTTTTCTAAATTTATCTGTAACATTAATATCCTTCATTTTATTGTTTTGCGTGTCTTGTATACAGGTGTGCGAAGGTAACTTTTTAAAAATGTATTCAATTACCTGCTAAAAAATGTAGGCTAATCAGAATCCACGATGCTACACAGAATCTTAATCCAAGTACATTGTTAAAATAACATAACTTGATTATTTTCGGTTACTTTTGGATTACATTTTCTTTATTATTTTTTGTTTGTTGTATTTGATAGGGACGATACAATTTAACATAATTCCAACAGTGAATATGAAACTGATGTGTTGCACAGAAAGTTTATTCCCAGCGCTGTACAATATGAGAGAACGACACTCTTTTATCTCACCACCATCACGGTCACATGGTTCATGTGGCTTTTAATAGTTCCAAACAGCTCCGCCCTGTTAACCCATGCTAGTTTCAACTGCTTTTATTGTGGCTTTTATTCTTTCCTGTTGTTACTTTTAGCACTACTGAATGCTATGATATCACTTCCTCTGTTGCTGTTCTCTGCTGCTGCTCGCACTGCTGGTACGACCGCCACAACCGACTGTAACATCAGTATTAATAATAATAAAATATGTATTTTTTAAATACAAAATGTTACAAAACAGACTTGCAAAGCGATTAAGAGCCCAAACTTATAAATAAAACATGATAAATTACTATAATGGCTGAAGTAATAAATAATTCTGCTCCATTAGTGAGCTAAATATTTGATGATGCTCTGGTGGGCGTGGCTCTGATGTCACTGATTATTTGTTATTGCCAATTTTAATTTTAATTCTGTGGACGATGAGTATTGTCATATACAGACACCTATATATGATCAAATATTTACACTCTTAGAAATAAAAGTGCCAACTAGAACAGGGTTCTTCGGCTTGTGCCCATAGAGGAACCCTTTTTGGTTCCTGTTAGAACCTTTTATAAAAGTTCCATCTGGAACCCTTTCAGAGAGTTCTAACTAAAACCCATCATAAAGGGTTATACCTATACTACCAGTTGTGAAATTTTTCATTCATGAATGACCCCCCCTCACAGGGGGTTCTGCAGAACAATAAATGGGGTGAGAGGTTCCATAGAGAACTCTTTCATAGTGTAATGGTTCCACCTGGAAACCACTCGAGAGATTCTAACCAGAACCTATCCACCTTCAAAGGACACTTTATATATTATAAGGGTTTTATCCAGGACACATCTAGGGGGTTCTACTGAGAACCTTTTTATATTTCATGGGGTTTTATCTAAAACCCACCCAGGGGGTTCTACCTAGAACCCTTTTGTATTCCATGGGTTTTCTTTAGAACACACCCAGGGGGTTCTACCAAGAAGGATTTCATTAACCTGTGAAAACTCTTTCTTCAAAAAAAAAGGATTCTTTGGATGAAAACAGTTCTTAATGGAACCTTTAGTCTTAAGAACCCTTGACAAACCATTCCTTCTAAAAAAGGATTCTTTTAAAGCAGATGGTTCTGGGTAGAACCTCAGCCTTTCAGGAAGAACCTTTTTGGAACCCTTATTTCTAAGAGTGTATTGCACAGTAATCAAATAAAATAATAATAATGATGATAATTGTAAAAATCAAAGTAACAATAACAAAATATGATGTAAGAAGAAATGTCATGTATCTAACTTTAAATTCATTATTATTTAATGTGTTTTATATTAAAATAAAAGTTTGTTTTAGTAAATGTTCTTGTTCTTGTTCTCTGTCTTGTTGACGGTTAGATGTTGGATAAATGCCACTTTTCATGTTGAGCTCAGAACAAAGACAGGAGTGTGTCACACGTATCACACCTGCATCCTCGTCTCTTTCTTCTTTTGTAGAAGTCGGGGCTCTTATTGTGACACATGATGAAGAGGCCCCACCCTCCCCTCGGTGTGTCTGAGGGCGACAGCTGGGACCCGAGGCGGCCAGACCGCCCCGCCCTTCACTGCTGCCAGACGAACCAGTCGACCATTCATCCAGATATGACAAGGTGGACGAGCCATTATCCTCCTGTTCACATGAACCAGTGCTGCACGTCAGAGACAAAGACATTAACTGACTCAAACTTTTTCATTTATATCATAGAAGTTATTTATTTATTTTCAGATAGAAACATCTGTTGTGCCAAATCAAACATTATGGTAACCCTGATCTGAATACAGAGGCCAGATTAGTTTCATTTTTTTACTTTCAGTAACTGCCTCGCCTCTGTTTTGTGTCAATATTCACTCCAGTACTGATGCTTTTATCTCATCCCAGGTTTTAAGTTACTGACCTTTCTGCAGGACTCTACAGTCTCTGAAGCTATTTAAATATCCTGGTTTAACTATTAAGGCCTACTCCTTCATTAATCATTTTAGTTGTATATGCTTCGGAAACATTTGAAAGAGTTTAAACATTAAACAGCTGGAGCCTCTTTCATCACATAATCTCTGAAATGTTGGAATGTTTCATGTGAATAAACTGATCTGACAGATTGACGAGCACATTTAAGCTCTTTTAGGAAAAAATAAACATCATAATGAACCTAATTTCTGCATAAGTTTTAGTCCTCTCCAGCTAATTGTTGTCCTCACCTGCACACTGTGTAATACAACTACTACTAAAAATAATAATGATGATGCCACTGCTGCATCATAGGCATGTGATGTACTCTGGAAAAGGAAATCCATCATCAGTGCACAATTATTGCATTTCTTATGGTTTATTTATTCATTCAAAACAAGCAAACAATCAAAAGAGCAAAGTGTTTCAATGAAAAAAACAAATAAACAAAGAAAACGCACCTACCCAGGTGCATGCTGGTCCCATCTCTACCTTCCTACTTTTAATCAGTGGTGGACAAAGTACTCAAGTACAGATACTCCTGGTCAAATATTACTCAGCTGCAAGTGAAAGTTGCTCTGTCAAAATTTTACTTTAGTTAAAGTACTAGAGTACTTGCTTTTAAAAATACTTAAGTATTCAAAAGTACAAGTTACAAAGTACATTTTCTAATATCAACACATTGCTGTTTTGTTCTCACGATGCATTTACTGAACCTTGTAAATCTCTGAAACCACCTAATGATGCTCCGACCTGCTTGTAGAACCACGATGCTACACAAAGTCTATAGAAACACTGATAAAGACTTCAGCATAGAAATGTAATCAAAAACAAAAAAGACAACGAATGTCATTTTCTGATGTAATTGTATTAAAACCATCATATCAAATTAGATTGAAGCCGACTGTGAGTTGTTTGAGATGGAATAATTTCTCTTTTTCTAATCATAATAACATCTTGACATTTAATTTTGTCTTTCTCCTGCCGTCACCATCACCATGTTTTGTTTGAATGAAAAACAGAGAGAGTTTGCTTTAGCACACCTGGATGACATATTCCTGCTTTTACATCAGTCCCAGTTGAGAGCAGGTACTGTGATTGGTTTCCTTCTGTGGCCAATTACATTTTAGAAAAGAAAAAACAGCAACAGCTGACTTCAAAGCTTTGCTTTGACTAAAAGTAACGAGTAACGACAACCTTCATAAAAGTGTAGTGAAGTCAAAAGTATAATATTTGTCTTTGAAATGTAGTGGAGTGAAAGTCAGAAGTTTCCAAAAAAAAAGTAAATGTACTTAGTTACTGTCCAGCACTGATTATAACTCCAGGTGTACACAGTGTTACTCAAAATACAAATTCAGCAAAAAACTAATTACCCTAAGTAAGAAATTAATACTAATTAATAATTAGACAAAATAAATAGCTAGCAAAGGCACTAACAATACCCAATCAAAATAGAGCACAAACAAGACACAAAAACACACAAAATAAATTCCACAAAACAGAATAAAGGATCTACTAAAAGGCAGAGATTAAAACTAGTATTAAAACTAACAGGTTTACAGGCTAGTACTACGAACTATTACAGGACATATTTGCCCTCATAGCTGCCGTTATAACTCGTTTCACAGCTGCCAGCTGCATCCGTTTTAAAACGAGTTGTATCTATCAGTCATACACACACATACACATGGGGAAATAGGACCCAGGTTTAAAATTACAGAAGTTATCTTTTAAGTAGATTTTTTAAATGTCCACAGAGCTTGCGTGCATAATGTGACTGGGCTCCACAGTCTTGGAGCAAAGCAGCTAAAAGCAGTTTCCTGTCACTCATTTTGTGAGTAACTTTAGGAACAGATAAAATACCATCACAAAAAGATCAGCGCCAGGGGTGGATCCAGGAGTTGAGGAGATCTGGGTCTACGCCCCGAGACTGCACTCCCAATTTTTTTGCTTCCACGTGCAGTGAAATAACGTTTTTCTTGCTTCAGCACACACCAAAATGTGTGAACTTAAAGCAGACAAAAGCCACTGGAGAACATACTGTATTAACACATCAATTCACACATGTTAATGATGCAAACAAATGTCTTTCACTCAGATTCACTCAGCAGCTGGTTAGACTCAGATGTTCAGATCTCTTACATGAGCTCCTGGCTGCACCTCTCTTCTCCTTCACTGCTCTGTTCTTCACTCCTTTCTTCTCAACACATTTTCATCCCTCACTCCTCTTTGCTCTTCACCTACTTTCTTTAAGTTTTCACATCTCATTTTTTATTTTTCCTCCTTTATTCTTTTCCTCACTTTCTATTTCACTCCTTCCTTTTCTTCATTCTTCACCTCCACTTCTGTCCTCCTCTCACTAACCCTCCTCTCCTCCTGACTCCTCATCATATATTTTCCTCCTCTCTCCTTCTCTCAACTTCCACACAGTGACAGTTTTCTGACTTTTTTCATGCATGATTCTCACAGGACAGTGATGCGACAGACATTAGATGGTCTTATAGACCATGATGCATTGCTGCAGAGTAAACCAGACAACAGTGGCCTATGAAGTAGTTAAAATGAGCTCAACCTTAAACATCTACAGCAGTAACATTAATGCAATAATATTAATCCAAAACAACACTGACACGAACATTTTTCTTCAACATGAATACTTTTACTTTAAGTACATTTATCTGATAATAGTAACAGACTTTTACTTCAGTGAGGTTTTGTGAATGCAGGATTTTTACTTGTAGTGAAGTTTTTTTAGTTTGATATTAGTACTTTAGCTTCAGTAAAGGATCTGAATAATTTTTACTCTCCTCGTCACCTCAGAGGAGAAACATCATGTCCATATATTGTCTGGACAGACAGACAGACAGACAGACAGGCTGGTCTCCACAGAGGCTGCTGTGGGAAAGTGTGCACGCGCATATGAACGCATGTTCACGCCTGATGAGGTTTATCTTTTCTGAGCTACAGATTATAAACGCTGCTGCACGTTGGCGCTTATCAGACGTGATCAATAGTTTTATTTCATTCTCATGTCTGACAGACACAAAGTCACAGAGCAGCTCTGGATGCGTCTGTAAGCTCGACACGGCTTTCTGTGGATGGTGGCGCCGGTTGATTTGTGAAAACTTGCAAATGTCCATAGTCAATGACAAGCGTGAATGAGAATCAAACACCTCTTCTTCAGGAGAGGCTACGTGCTACCTGACCATGGCGGTGTATTACTGCCTCTCGGCCTCCAGTACTGCACACTGACACATGTAGTGCAGTCAGAGAGAGACAGAGAAATTACTTTTTCAGAACGTAAAAGATACAGAGCTTTTGAGAAAACATTCGGGGCATGAGCCTCAGTAGCCACCCTCTATATACCCCTCTGATCAGCACTCACTGTTACCAAAACTCTGTCTCTCCTTTCGGGGAAAACCAGTGTTGCAAAATCTCCCAAACAATGTAAGTAAATGGTGACCAAAAAAAACAAAAAAACAAAAAACAACAGAAAGATGAACGTGGCTCCCAGCTGAAGATCAACAGTGAAGATTCAGGTTAAAAACACGGTGTAGATAAAAAATATTTTAGTCAACTTGGCATGTTGGGGACATCTTGAGAAATTCAAACATACCTGGGGTCTGATCATACAGTACTTTGATAAATCAAAGACTTTCTATATAGAGAACATAATATTGTGTATATTCTTGAGTTATTTATAAAGTCATATAAGTCCCATTTGACCTTTGAGGCAGTGTGATTTGTTCAGTGTTTTGGGGGAACTAACTGGATTGGGGGATGATTGAGGGCAAGAGAAAATTGAAAATTATAGTGTACGATTGTGTTTTTGATACACAATCATTCTGATAACTGGATTTGACAGATATGGGTTGGTGCTCGTCTGAATGCTGCTGGTTTAAGTCAGCTGACAAAAGAAGGCAGACGACTGAGTGTGAAGCTCAACCGCAGGATAGAGGGGCTCACTGAAGGTTGTTTTGAAGGTATAGAGGCGTGTCTGACTCTCAGAGGAGACTCTGTAGAAGGACAGAGTGCCAGCCGGCGAATCCAGATACACTCCCATCCGACTGGAGCGCCACCCAAGAGAAGACACATCTACTTTCTTGTTGCTGTGCAAAACATAATAACCATCATCGGCACAAACAAGACACCAAGACTTGTCATTGTGTCCCATCTTGAAATCATCCGTCCTCCCATCCTTGTCAACTCCTCTGTATGTGACCCCAACGCTTAAAGGTCCGAGCACCTCGACCTCCCAGTAGCAGCGTTTATCTAGACCTTGTTCACACAGGACCTGTTGGAAGTGACTGGACCTTTCTAGAAGACCGGGATCCTGCTGCTCCTCTTCCACCCAGGTCACCTTTCTGTTGTCTACAGAGAGAAGGACGTTCTTGTCGGCTGTGTTGGGGTCCAAAGTGAGCTCGCATGCATCTGGAGGTGAGAAAACACTTTACTCCAAGGGAGTCTGGACCATTTATGTTTTCTGGAAAAGTTTCTAATTTACAGTTTTGACAGATCACAACTTTTGAATTACATTTCTCAATATTTGTTTGTTGTTTCCACAAACTAATATAAAGATACTTACATTTCTTGAACCCTGGTTCCATCCTGTGACTCCCACTATGTTCAAAACTGTTGAGAAAAAAAACAGAATATAATAGGTTGACTTCAGACTAGTGGAACTGTAGTATGAGGCCACATGTCAGCAGTAACAAGAATTTATTGAGTCTTAGGGTTCCCATTACACTGCAATTTCAACACTTCTCTTTTAGTTCAGCAGAAAAATGTCTCATGTAGTTTTCTATAATTACCTGAGTATAGTGAGCTTGTACTGTGGATCATTCTGCAGCTCAGAGAGCAGCTTCTCTCCTGCATCTCCTGGGTTGTTGTAGCTCAGGTCCAGCTCCATCAGGTGGGAGGGGTTGGACTGTAGAGCCTTAGCCAGAAAAGCACAGCCGGCCTCTGTGACCAGACAGCCTGACAACCTGAGAAAACACAGTGTTTGGTAAACCAACAAACAGCTTTGAAATAAGTTTAGAAAAAGCATCATCACCAGCAGTGAGTGGTGTGCAGATTTGAACAGAAGCATAAATTGCTTGAATAATTAGTCAGCGCATAGCTAACTTATGTGCTTTACTTGCAGCTGATTGGAGTAGAACTATACCTTGTCCATCGATTACTGTTACTGTACTTCATATGTGTGTTATTACCTCAGTGTCTCCACTCTGCAGCTCTGACTCAACAGTCCATCACAGAGCTGCTCCACTCCTGAATCTTTCAGGTCATTGTTGCTCAGGTCCAGATGTCTCAGAGCTGAGTAAGAGTACTTCAGAGCAAAGGCCAGGTGCTCAATCCACTCTGCAGTCACTTTGCAGTCCGCTAGTCTAGGTGTGAAATTTGAAGATGTGATGTCATAAACAAGCACTTTTTTGACAAAGGTGTACACATAGAACCATGGATGCAGATTAATAAAGCTGTTATCAAGGAACACAGTTATTTGTTGAGGCCTGAGTATGCTTCAGAAAAAGGAGCTTGAACTGTCCAGCTGCTTCCACAACCCGCTGACTCACACCATTCTGACACAGGAATTGAATTGGACTGAATTAGTTTGTTTACATACTGTAAAAGGAAACTTACATGGCCTTTCTGCTGCTCCTCACAGCTGGGATCAGCCTCCTTCTGCCTTCATCTGATGTGTTATAACTCTTCAAGTCCAACACATCCAAGTCATTCTTCAATATCTGCAACATGTAGGCCAGTGCAGAGCAGTGCAGGGGAGTCAGCTCTGTTTTCAAACGATCTGGAAATTTGAGATATTCTTCAATCTCATCTTTGACTTTGCGATCTCTCATCTCAACCATGGTCTGGAAGAGGATGATGCTGCAGTCTGGAGTGAGGGTCTTTCTTCGGATGGTTTTAAGGTAGGTCAAGATTTTCTTGTCGGTATCTTGGCTTGGATCTGGTGATGTCAGCAGACCCTGAAGGACTCTCCGGTTGGGTTCAACCATGAGGCCAAGGAGGAATCGCAAGAAGAAGTCCAGGTGACCGTTCTTCTCCTCCAGCACTTTGTCCACTGTCATCTTTAGAAGATCAAGTAAAGTATGTTCTTTGTCCTTCAGGTCGAGGAAGTCGCCAAGCTCTTTTGTATTCTTGTTCATGAAACAGTCATAGACAAAAAGAGCTGCAAAGAACTCCTGAATGGTCAAGTGCACAAAGAAGAAGACCTTTTTCTGGGAAATGACATCTTCTTCCCTAAGAACTGCGTTGCAAAATCCAGAGTAGATGGTTGCCTCTTTTATGTCAATGCCACAGTCTTCCAGGTCTTCATCATAGAAGATGAGGTTGTTCTTCTGCAGCTGCACAAATGCAAGTTTGCCGAGTTTCAGGAGAAATTCTCTGTGCGTCGTCAAAAGTCTCTCTGTGTTTTCCTCTGTCTTCTCATACTTTCTGTGTCTGCGTTTGGTCTGGGCAAACAGGAAATGTGCCATCATCTCTGTCAGAGTTTGAGGAGTTTCAGCTGTCTCGTCTCCCCCAAAGACCTCTTGAAATAATACGGCAGAAATCCAGCAGAAGATCGGGATCTGGCACATGATGTCAAGACTCTGTGAAGAGCGAATGTGTGAAATGATCCTGTCAGCAAGGTTCGAGTCGTCACTATATCTCTTCTTGAAGTATTCCTCTTTTTGTGGGTCACTGAACCCTCTTATCTCCGTCACCATGTTGACAAACTTTGCAGGGATCTGACTGGCTGCTGCTGGACGGGATGTTATCCAGAGTTTAGCATTTGGAAGAAGGTTACCCTGGATGAGGTTTGTAAGGAGATTGCCCACAGATGTTACTTCACTGACAGATGTTACCGGCTTGTTCTTGAAGTCCAGTTGAAGTCTGCTTTCATCCAGGCCGTCCAGGATCACAATGACTTGGATTTGAAGAAATCTTCTGAATCTTTCAAACTCTGAAGTGCAGGGTGAAATTCAGTCAGGAGTTCATACAGGCTTTTGTCGTCTTTACTCAGATTCACTTCTCGGAAACCGAGACAAAAAATGAAATCAATGTCCCGGTTTGCTCTCTCCTCGGCCCAGTCAAGAATGAATTTCTGCACAGCAAATGATTTTCCGATGCCTGCGACGCCCTTCGTCAGGACTGTCCTGTGGGGTTTCTCTTGGCCAGGCAAAGGTTTGAAGATGTCACTGAGGTTGACGGATTGATCAGAAGATTGTCGTTTAAATTTACGTTGAACGTGTCTGAATGCATGTTCTTCATGTGGATTTCCATGCTCTGCATTGGTGATGGAGAGTGTTGTGTAGATGCTGTTCAGAGAACTCTGCTGGCCACTATGACCTTCATATGTCGAAGTGTATTGCCTTCGTATTGCTTCTTTAAGATTCTCCTTTCCTTTGATATTATGGATGTCCCCTGAAACAATTGAATACATGATTTATCATCCAGGTTCCTAACTGGTCATTCTTTGTTCAAAAGAGCTACAGTTGTACCAATGATTTTCTCTAAAATGAAGCAAACCAGCGGTCTGACATGCTCTCCCCATAAAGTTATACAATCAGAGTTGGAGACACCTTCCCAACCAGTTGATGTACCTCACCTAACTTTAGTGAACAAAAATTCTATTCCCTTTCAATGTCATGAGAGCCTACCACACAACCACAAGAAATTAATTTTATTACTTTTAAATGCAACCTGCAACCCTCAACATCTGTCCTAACATTGGTCATAGTTATTAGTACCAGTAGCAGTATATGCAGCACTACAAATATTTTTTTAGGTTCATAGTTGAACTTACGTGTGTTTTCCTCAGTATTTCTCTGATGTCCAGTGAGATGGACTGGATCCTCCATACGCGCTGAACAGCCGGGCAGCTCCTCACTTTTCTGTCTAAAGCCAACGACAACAAATGACAAGTTATTCTTGCCAGATGCACAACATTTCACTGGGAGGATGGAAACTTTTTTGACCCTTCTCAAATCCCACTCCTTTTTGCTCTGTGCTTCAATCACAGTTCAGTCAAATGTTCCTTTCCTGTTACCTGTACTCACATGTGCTGGGCTCATCTATGTTGAAAAGAAAATCAAATCTTGAAGATTGTTTAAAATGTCGCTGGGGACTTGTAAAGCGATATATAGTCACATTTTAAGTTTGCTAATGTTAGCTAAATGCTAGCAACTCATGTGGATTAGCTAGCCTTAGTTATCAGATGTACTCTAACTAGATAGCTACTGATTGATGTTGTTTAGCATTTTGTTCTGTAGTAAAACCAACTAGCCTACTAACTAGTTAATGATTGATGTAGATTAGGGACAGGGCTTATGAATTGATGGATGCATCACACACCTGCATGAGGCACGGGAGTCACACTGAAATTTAGATTGAGCTGAACAAGATAAACAGAGGGATAGAGAGTGATTTGCACTTCAAGCAATCTAAAAAGCCTCATTATGACAAAGCTGTGTGCAAGCTAGACACGTATTGCACAGCCAGACCAGGACGACACTCTGCTGCTTCAAAAAGAGATGTTGATGTATGAGCAAGAATCTCCAATACCTGCTCAACAAAATACTCTTGGTGGAAAACCA
>JAJHUR010096973.1:0-27761 GCA_027495735.1 Lutjanus campechanus
GACTGCACCTGACCACTGCTCTCTAAGTTCAAATTATTTGAACAATGACCTAATTTGCCACTGACTTTTCAAAACGCAACCAATTAAATAACAGCTGTACATGAGGATGCAGAAGAGACCACGATGTGTGGAAGTGACACAAGCAGAGGAGGGAGAGACTGATGTTTGAGTCTTAAAGGGAAGCCCAGACCTGCAGAAGATCTTGCGAGAGTGAGCATGCGCAGTGTTGCAATGAAGGAACAACATACACAAAATCAAGGGTTCCCTTCCAGACACAACCAAAGTCAAGTGTTTCAGGGTTCCCCACACTCTATAACAGACCACAATCTCACTAGTAGATGTGATGCACAACAAAATGTGAACAGTCAGAACAGGCTATAAGATGTGTGAGCCATATAGTTAATGAACTTAGCTAAATCCAGTGCCTAAAGGTAGCTCAGCTGTTTGTATACCAGGCAGACAGGATGGAGCAGCTGTAGCGCTGTGCTTTGCCTCTCTGTGCACTACTTTGCGGGGAGCCTGGGACAAATTTCTTATCGTAGGAGGGCCCCTTTAGTATTAAGTTTAAGTTTCTGCTCCACTGTGAATAGCATCGTCACTCGCCTGCTCTTTGCTCTCCCTGACTTGCACGCCGCACACACTTACGTCACATATTCCTTAAAGAGGACCTATTATACTCATTTTCGGGCCTTTGTATTGAGTCTTGGACTCCTATAGAGCAGCTACACATGATTACCCGCACACAAAGCTTTGTAGATCTTCAGGACGCTGTACCTCTCTCTGCATCTCCTTGTATTTCCTGCATCCCGCGAAAACGGTCTGTGTAATTTGTACGCCTCCCGCCGCTGCTGAGCCCCACTTCCTCATTTAGCCAGTGCAGGAGTAAACAGCGAACTTTACTACTCTTTACTCTTTTGAAAATGACAAGTTTTGAAATACAGCCATATGTGTTGGATCCTGAATCCGATCCGGAGGTACAGACTGGACAGCCTGAAGTTTCTCCAGAACAGAGGTTACTTCATGACGTCTCTGAATGGTAGGCGTAGCTTAGGAAAGCTAAACAAAGTTAACTTTCCCTCACACCAGAACAAACATTTTCTGGGAGCCATTGCTCAAACGTGCTAACACTGTGAAATCGTTGTAGACAGCAGAGCAGCACATAGCAATACAACTTCCGAAGCAGAGCGGGGGAGAGGGCAGGCCTAGAGCATATGCCGGGGCATTCCCATATAAGTAAGTCTGGCACGCATTCACGTCAATGCGACCTCACTGTTTAAAAAAAGACTGTAAAACACAGCGTGCAGAGCCATCCAACACAGCATGCAGGGCTCACTTCCAAATGCACGAACCTCATTATTTGATGCGTTGGCATCATTTAACACGAGTATCCAACATTGTAACAACATTTATAGGTCAGAAAAGAGGAAAAGGCATAATAGTTCCCCTTTAAAGGAGCTATGCTACACTACGCTACTGACAGTACGCCTCAATAAAGTCCAATAAAACGTAATTAAAAAAATGCTTTGTCACTGTGGTAAAAAAAAAAATCCATACCATCACAGCCCTTTGGGAGGGTGAAATGTGCTGCAGGGGTCAGAGATCAACTGCAGAAACAGAACGGAAAAACTCATGATGAAGTGAACATGAACATTTACAGCTCCATGAAACCTCCGATCACTGCCAGTTAGACTGAACCATCCCAGCTTTACTTCGTCCTCTACTGTAGCTTGTGTTGCTCTGACTTGACAATATCATTTTTTATTCTGTCATTTTTCAAATTACTTTCAGATTTTGCCTGAGACAAAAAGCGCAAGTGAAGGATAAAGGTTACCATCTGTATGCTCCCAGGGAGAAATTTAAATTCTCTCGTCCAATGATAAAATGACCATGCGCTCAATTTTGCCAGCTCAGTTTAGTAATTACTAGCTGTGCATGTGCTCACCGCCAGAGACACTCCCTCTGCTCTTTCCCCTCCAAAGTCAGAATAAATATATTTATTTAGTAGTGATTTTATGAAAGATAGCTGGATTTCTAGCCTGTGGTGAAATATGCATAGTTTGGAAAGTATACACAAGTGTTGACTCATTCTGCCTTTTGGTTTGTTTTTTATGACTTCTCACCAGCATTGAAAAACTGCAGTGAGTGAATATTTCAGGTTAGCTGAGTATTACAACTCATCAAATCTGGAGGTAGCAGAGCTCAATCAATAGAGTTGTGAGGAGGCAGAGTACAACACCCACTCAGTATGTGAAATATGGACAGGGCCGGCTCCGGCTAATGCAGGAGCTCCCTCACTGATAAACTGTGCTGCTGGCACTGATGCACAGGCTGAATACAGAGTCGCTGCACATTTAAGAGACTCATGCAGGGCTCACCTGTTAAAACACTGCTGATGACAAACATATGTGATGAAAGTCTGCTGCACCACTCTTGTGCATTATTGATACAAACAAGCTCATCAATAGTTAATATTGTTTTCTGACTGGGTTCTGTGGAGAAGTGTTACACATATTCATACTCATTACAGTGCCTTCCTAGAATGTATTGAGTTTTTTTTAAAATGCGATCTGATTCTCATCTACTACAGTACTGAAGTTTGAACCAGGGATTGATCTTTGCACATTTTTGTGGGCTGTAGTGATAATGATACTGTATATATTCAGATTTTCTTAGCCATGCTAGTGGGAGGGCTCAAGTTAAGGCATTGTCAGTCAGTTGGACCACCACTTTTGGTCAAAGCAGAGCCCTGCACAGGCAAAAAAAAAAAATCCAACCTAGCCCAGCCCTGGCCCATGGTGTTCAAGCCTGACCATGGCCTGAGACCCACACCAATATTACTTTAAAGGAACAAGTCACCCCAGAATCAAAAATACTGTATACCTATAGTCTCTCTGCAGTAGAATCTACCAGAACTACTTTAGAATCTACCAGAATTACTTTCTTTCTACTGGACAGAAGATGGATTATCTTGAGTAATTGGGTCATGATTTCTTTCTTTTTTTTTCTTCAAAACTCACATGGGGTATCACTACTTTTGCTTAAGTAATGGACCTCACTTGCACACAACCTGCACCTGTGTTACCAGGTGAGCCTTTAAGGGAGGCGGGATTGTGGGTAACCTGTGTGACAGTGGTTAGAGGGGTTTGTTGTGAAATTGAGCTTGCTAGTTAGCTGTTTAGAGTGAGGCTTGAGACAATTAAAACAGCCTGAACCTGAAGGATCCTCCAGTCATGTTTCAGAGCTGGGAGCAGCAGGTAGAGTAGCAAACATGATCACATGGTTAATTGTTTTCTCATGTTTTTTTTCCCTGCCACAAAAAAAAATCACTTACTCGTAGCTGCTAACTAGCAGCTCTGCCATGAAGAATACAAGAAGATGCTTTAGTAACATACATATACCTGGACTTTTAATTTATTTTCTGTGGCAGCAAACACAACACACAGATTTCCAGTAGCTATTATACTGTGATCTGAGCTGAACTACACACTTTATGTCTGATTGAAGTGAAGTAATTGTCCCTCAGTAGAGACCAGTAAAAACGCTGAAAACTCACGGTGATATGGTCATCTGCTATATCTGACAAATCACACTTGAATATAACAAATATAATCACTCTACTGCCCATCTTTATCCGGGCTCTACAGTACAGCATGTATAATGTATCTAAGGTATCAGTCTGACCATATTGTTGAACCTTTTCTCTCTTTCTGTGCAGAGCCTTGTAGCTCGTCTTAAGGAGAACCTTGAGAAGCTGACGGAGGAACGAGACCAGCGCAGCAGCAGCGAGAATCGAGAGAAGGAGCAGAACAAGCGTCTGCAGAGACAGATCCGCGACATCAAAGAGGAGATGGGCGAACTGGCTAAAAAGGAGGGCGAGGCCAGCCGCAAAAAACACGAACTGGTAATAAAACAACTTGCTAACAATTTTCACCCAGCCGACAGTCTAGGCAGACACTCTTGACATTTTAGTAGAGTCTGCATAGCATCCATCAACAACCAATCAGCAACATTAAACTTGTGAACCCTTTATCCTGGTCAGCTGACTCTTGTCTCATTAACAGGAGATGGACATTGAGAGCTTAGAGGCTGCTAATCAGAGCCTGCAGGCAGACCTCAAGCTGGCCTTCAAAAGGATCGGTGACCTGCAGGCTGCCATCGAGGATGAGATGGAGAGTGATGACAATGAAGACCTTATTAACAGGTACAGAAACATAAACTTCTAAGGTTGGCGAAGGTGGAAGATGTGAAACAGAGTGTAAACAAAAAAACATTTCTGATAGCCAGAGATGTTTGCACTTGCCTGAGAAATAACTGAGTCACAAGGCAGACACCATTTAGTCTTTATTCTATTAAAGGGCACAAAAATAATCTTAGCTCAAGGTCTGTCTACTATTTTTTTCTTGGTCAGTTGTCATGGTGACAACTTACCAAACTCTCAGTTGTTATGGATGAGAGCAACCCATCTGTTTACTTTGCTCCTGCGTCATGATTCCGCCCCTTTTTGTGTGAAAACAGTTGCTCTAATTTGACTGGTGGTCAATACAAATTCTGAGGTCTTTGCCAGTTTAAACACATCAGATAAGAAGGTTATATCTATTCCTAGCTTTTAGGAGTCCAAATCTTCTGGCCAGTCAGGTGAGCAATTATGCTGTCATTATTAACTAACCTGTGATGACATGTTTGCTGCAGACACACATACTGACTGGCCACTTTTACATTGCTTGTTTTCACTGTAAGGGGCATGTGATTGTAGGATGTGAGGTGTGGCTGCTCTCATTCATTGTGACAACAGTGCACACTCCATTGGTTGATGACCGTGAGATGCAGAAATCTTTAGAAAAGCTCAGCAAATGGACTTTGATTTAAGATAAAGATTGTCAGTATTCTGTAATATTGTTTTTACCAATATGCCGTTATTTACAGCTTCTTGTAGGATCCGTCACTATCTGTCTTTTCAGGTGACCATATACCTGGTACTATCCAAAAGTTGTGGGGCAGTTTTGGCCAGTTTTATAGCTCAGAATTTGAAGAATTTCTTGCATTTCACTGTGCTTTGTGTAATTGACCGTTTGCAAAGCTCCGCCCTCCTTAGTTACTGTTGCTACACTTGTCAAGCCTTTCATTCTTGCACTGCACACTTGGAGATTTATCATCAAAATCAAAGTCTTTGATTCCACAGAGAAGTACTGTGAACAAAAGCAGCTTCTCATGACCAGCTGACGACCGTGGATTGTGTCAGCTAAAATCATGTCTCTCCCCTGCAGATTTCTTATGTGTAGCTAGCTAATTTGAGCTAATGCTAATGCTTAAACTCAGTCAGTCTCCAGCTGACTTTTTAATGTTTCCACTCAACACATTTTAAAACAAGAACCCTGTTAAAAAGTCTTAAATATGTAAAATTACTGATCGGCTGTGTACATGATATAATGTTAATGCTGGGCCTTAAACTACATCCCTGCAAACATGTGACTTGTAAACTTATATCTATCGGATGGATGACAGAAATACACCCATTAACATGGGAAAAGGAAGCGCAGGGACTGGATTATTGCAGTGGGCTTTGAGACAGGTCAAGCTGCCGGACTACAATCAGCTCTGGAAGAGGTCCGCAATAAGACCTGAGCTAACCCGACTTAGATGGCTTATAAGTTAACATTAGACAGCTGGACATGCTCATGTTTAAGGCTTTCATTTGAGGAGATGAAGACAAAGTTTAATCCATCCCCCAAGTCTGCTCTTGTGTTTTAAGTTTTTGAAAGAAAGACTCATGAGACACTCATACAAAGCTTGACAGGCCCGTGGCGCCCTAGTTACATTTGCTAATCTATGATTGGACAGTTACTGTTCGCAAGAGGGGCATGGCAAAGGGTCAATTACACAAATTTTGAAAAAGCAATACCATGCCGTTAGTAGTAGATGACATCGTAGCTGTCACTGTACTCTACTCTACCAGGATCATCCATTGTAACCACTCCTCACTATAAATCCTCACTCTGCCATGAAGGTTTTCCTGGGTGAACTATTTAATTTAAGTTAGTTTAAGTTGGGATTGAATTGTTTTCAGTTGTCATGTATCATACTGCCAATTTGACCAATGACTAGTGCAACAGTCCATCTGAAGCCAGATATTGAATTTTCTGGTGCTTTACTGCACTTTAATGCCCGTCCTCCTCCTACAGACAGCAGCTAACATCTGGTTCATTTCCACGGAGATCCTGTAAAGCAGAGAATATAAAACAGTGAGCGAGAGAGTTAGTTCTACTGAAATGGTCACAAGGCTCATGATGAAGCAATCCAAAGGTAGTTCTTTTTCAGCTCAGTCAGACTGCTTTATTTACACCCAGTAAAAAAGTCCTGTATTCTCTCTGTATGAAGATGTAGACACTCTGTGAGAAGCCTGCTGAGCCTTGCTGATTTTTCTTCTCCCTACAGTAGCAGTAAACAGCTCTGAGTCATTAGAATACACTGTGTAAGGTTTCTCCTCTCTGATGCAAGACACGGGATCAGGATGTGTACAGTGTATTTACTTTGCCAAAGGGAAAACTGGGTTATCACAGCATCTGCCATGACATCCATAGTTATTCCAATATTTTTAAGCTTCACTCCCATTTCATGTGTTATTTTTGACTTGATTCTTATTTCATGTTTTTCTTTTCTGTTGTCTTATTTTGTTTTCTTTTCTCGTCTGTCCCTCAACCCATCATCATCACGACTAGTTTGCAAGACATGGTGACAAAGTATCAGAAAAGACAGAACAGAACGTGAGGAATATTTTTTTTTTTTTGCTCCACTGGAAATGATGCAGCATTCTACAGTCTTTGAACATTTAGTCGAGACATTGATAGCGGGGAGAGAAAAGCCAGAGTTTTTCTCTGGGTTTAGTTTCGGTCCAGTTGATCTATCACTTCTGGCTGTCACAGTCAGAGAAGAGCTGATATTTAAAGGAAAAATCCCCCCTGACGAAAAAAAAATAAAAATAGAGAAGATATTTGGGATGCACCTGGCAGTCTGGGCCAATTATGTCGTTTTGTGATTTTGCTCTGATTCCTGCGATAATTTTCATCTATTTTAAGAGGCCCTCAGAATCAAAGAGCGATAATCCAGATCCACACGTTGAGCAATTCAGACAGGAAGACATGGCTCTTGGACAGGCAGAGATCCAGTAAATCCAAGGGGGGATTTTCCTTTGATGTGCGAAGACTCGGGATAATGCATCATCAACAGTGCTCAGAGGTTCCCTCATAACCCCAGTTTACTGCACTCATCACTGCATGCCCTCACATGCTGAGATGCATGAATACCCCTGACAATATGTTACTTGAGCCCCAGCATGAAGCAAGCCTCCCTCCCTGTACGGTTAACCACTTTGCAAAGCTTTGAATTGAAAGGAACAACAAGCGTGGTGATCTCTCTGGTCATCCCCCTCGAGGCTGTGATCCTCCTCACGGTTCTCCTTTACGCTGCTGAGGGGGTGTATCCAGCTGTGTGTTTACCGCCTCAACTCGTCCTGAGCACGTCATGTTGGACACCGCCGCGTTGTGTCTGAACAGCAGTCGGCAGAGAGTCAAGCCTCTCGCTCCCCGGGCCCTCTTAATATTTCATTGGCCCGCTCGAGGGCTGGATGTGACCGTGGCTCGGCTGGTGACTGCCCTCCTGACAGCAGAGAAAAAAGGGTGTGTTCCTCATCAATCTTTGACTCGCACTTGCTTAATAATGCAGAACCCTCAAATGTCTTACAAAAAGCTGTCTTGCTCACCAGACACACGCAGTGTTAACCTCTGGCTCCCGGCCATTCCACTCCCCTGTCACTGTTTGCTTTTCTCCTAGTGTAAAGGATTATTCATCGGAGCTGCAAAGTGCAGCCTTTTGTCAAAGGGACCAAAGTGTTTTGATTTGTAATGAGCTGTTAGCTGCCACATTTGAATAAAAAAACACATGCATTACTATTTTCATTCAATATAAATGATGTAGCTATACATTTTAATATATTAATATTAATATTGCATAATTGAATTTGTATGAAGCTGTTCTAAAATACATCAAATCAAGAAATGCATATATCTAGAGCACCTCTAGCATAAAATATTACTGGAATTACATCGTTGTTTTTTTCTGCTACAGCATGCAGATCTGCTCTGTAAACAAAGCTAATGTTCTCTTTTGAGGACACATCAGTGTTATCTTGCAAGGCAGCTGGATTTACGAGATCATGTGAGAATCCATCTTGCCAGGCTTCAAGTTATCTGTTTGTGTCTGCACCAAAAGTGGTGCAGCCAATCAGTCCTAGGAGGGACTTCTGGCAGCTACAGGTGTGGTTTTAGGTGTGATGATAGCAAGAAGTGTCCATGGACGTGAATAAAAATGGTGGTTCCTGAAGAGGTTAGCGTAGATACTGTGATAGCATCAGTTATATCAGAACTGGAGAGTATTTCTTCACTGAAAGAAGAGAAAGAACGACACTCAAGCCATCATGCCATCTCCATGGAAAAGATGTTGTAGTTCTTCCCCTGACTGGCAAAAGTTTGATCTGATTGGTTGAAGAGAGACAGATGGTTCATCCAATCACCTGCCAAGTGTTTTTTAAAAGTGCCTGACCTTTTTCAAACAATTTCTAAGGACAATATCCCTGATGGTTCTGTGTAACAAACCATCTACTGTGTCAGGTTAACATCAGTGCCAACAAGGATGAAATTTAGATTTTATGTCATATCTTTGAAACAACCAATAATTTGCTTTTTATGCCTCTGTGCTGTCAACAGCTGTGGCTGGAGGCTTTTCTGCGATTTCAGGTTCTCGGTTCATCCATGCCTTGAGGAAATTGTTCAGATTTGGCACAAATTTCCACTTGGTCTCAAGGATGAACTGATTAGAATTTAGTGGTCTAAGGTATAAGGACACCGTGACTTCATAAAACACGTATTTTGGCCAAATAATTCATATTCTAATAATGACAAAAACACTTGAAGCTCTCTACTGGTCCTCTGCACTCCTCTGTAAAATAGTGTCCAAGTGAAGACAGCATGTTCTATAGAATCATACATGTCAATAAAGAGATATCTTCCATTTTGCCAAAAAATGGCAGCAATTTTAGATTTTGAGTTGATATTTAATAGAAGGATGTTCTACAGTGTATCACCAGTAAGAAAAAAAAAGAGCTCCTATGGTAGCTTAAAAATGTACCTTTAAATGTCAGTACTGGTCAGTTTAGAAATCTTGTGGTCATATAGTTACAAGGGTTCATTTGTGACTTGTGCCACTACTGGCTTAGATCTCAAACATGTCCTCAGCTCACTCAGGGGAACAATTTCACTTTCTATCTCTGAAGTATTCTAAAATGTTAACCCAAAATTTGAGAATCACTTTAGGCCAGTTTTTTAGACTGCAAAAAGGGATGGTTTTTGTAGCATTAGTTGTTTTTTTTTTATAACCAAATGACTATTTGAATATGTGCAGTTCATAATGCGCGGAGCAAACATCTCGTTTCACAGATAAGAGTTACCTTTTCACATGACGCTGTGGAGGACGAGTTTTCCAAGTGTATGTTTCCTGATGCTCTTGGAAAGGATACATATGTCTGTCTGTGCTCCAAAGCCACGGGGACTTCACTGGGCCGACAGTTTCATATATCTGAAGCATAAACAGTGGCGTCTATAAGACCCAGGGACACAGAGGAGCAAAGCGGAGCAGAGCAGAGCAGGACGATCCATAGAAGCTAATGATGAATGTAATAGTGTGTAACAGAGATGTACAACCAATGGCGGCCAAATGTCACAGACAATTAATGTCTCCTCAGCGCTGTGTTTGTTTGCTTCCCCCAGGCTTTCGGCAGGGCTTAACTAATGGTATGGTGGTCAAGGACATAAATTGTGGTTGACACCATGTGTGAAGCGCTCAATTACATAGTGCCCACCATTGTGCTGTTGGCTGTAGACCTGAGAGGTCTCTCTGTGTGCGCCGAGTACATCATGAAACTGCACACAGATAAGAAAGTCCTGGAGAGTAATGATGGTCAAAGTTTTGCAGCAGGAGGATTAAAGTAACATTTACGCAGAGTCACTATTACTGTTGAACTTTTAGAGTATTTGGCCAACATGAGAAAACAGTTTGTATACTGTAATACTATATTAAAAGTGCAGCAAGAGATTCTAGAGAAAGATGGTGAGTCTCATTCCCAGGTTGTCAAAATACCGACACACTGGGTTGGGGGCTCAACAGTCAATGAATAAACAATAAATCAATTAAAACTCACCTAAACTCTGTGCACTCTTCCAACAATCACCAACTCTGGTTTAGTTGAATTAAATCCTTAATTCACTCTGTTAAAAGAGTGTAAAGAGTCTGACTCTGCAGACCGTTTACCTCTCACTCCTCATCCAGCTCAGAGCACTCATCGTCCAGCTGACTGGGTGTGTCCTGTGCTGCTGGATGAGAGCGCAGCACAGAGCAGCAGCTGTCTCTCTGCAGACCATTACATTAGCAAAATAAAATGACTACTGTCGCCCCAAAAATCTGCCCAAAAAAAGCAACCAGCAATGGATTCAGTCCACTCCAATTGCCCACCCTTAAATCAATCAATCTCCAGAATCACTAACTGCACCGAACTGTGATTGGCTAAAGTCTTCCATCAGGGCTGGATCTTCTAAAGCCTGAAAAAAGAGCCGAGAGGCGGCGCAGAAATCAAGTTTTCTCTCAGATCATTTGAATTACATTATCCTAAAGGTTAGTTTGGAACTTTTGCCCAATGATGCCAAAAATAAACTGCCTACACCTGCTTTAAAAGAATACATTATCACTCTGTTCAACATCCCACTATGATTTTTAGAAAGTTTTAGCTGCCAGTTTCGGGCATATATGCAGGTTTTTTAAGAGACAGTTGGCCTGTAGTGCTCGTTATCCATTTATAGTGTTTTGGTGTGAGTTACAGAGTTTTGGAGATGTTGGCTATACTGTAGACATGTCTGCCTTCTCTCCAATATAATGGAACTAGATGGGATAAATCCTGTGGTGCTCAAAGCATCAAAAACATTTGGAAAAACTCAATAGCAATACGTATATCTCTTTCCAGAAAACATGACGTAGTTGCTCAAAATGATCCCCACACCTTGTTGCAAGCAGTTACATGTAGGAACAAGGTCTATGGATTATCTTGACTGGGTCATGGTTTTTGGAAAGAGACACTGGTTTTCAATTTTTACAACGTGTTTCTTTTGGTGCTTCAAGCACCACAGGACTGGTGCCATTTAGTCCCATTATATTGGAGAGAAGGCAGACATCTCTATGCCTGATATCTCCAAAACTCTAACTCACACCACAAAAATCTAGATGGATAAATAGCACTACTCCTACTTCCTCAGATAGGAAACAATGTCAGAATTCTTAGGTTCTGCATCCTCTCCCCTCATCAAGTGTCCACAGCACCAGAGACAAAGACACTTGGCTGCTCTGTCATCATAACAGTAGGCAGCAGCAAATCCCCAGATTGTCTAATAGTCGAGGCATGTTCTGCAAAGCTAATTACAGCTTAAGAGTCCGTCGCCCCCGTCCTTCCTCCCACCCCCCCTTGTCTTTGGCGTGAATGCAGTCCCAGCATTGCCGTCCAAGGTTATTGTATTCCATGAAAGCTACTAGGCTATGCGTTTGGATCTCACTGGGCAAGCCATTATTTGAAATCTCCCCTTTGAAATCCAGGGAGCTTTTGTCTCTGACTGCTAATGATTTTAATTATAGGTGGTTCTGGGCCTTTCAGAGCCCTGTGTGCTGGAGAAAAGAATATTTTTCTCTCTCTTCCTCAACAAGATGGGAGGCTCTCTGAAACAGATGCAGAGATGTTGAGCCACCCCTCTGATGTCTCTATAGGACTATTAAGCTGTAACAACTTAATTTCACAGCGCCACACAAGCAGTGGGCTTTGACGGCACTTAATGAGTGTTGCGCTCTTTTCATCCGTGTCAAATTTTATGACAAGCCCTCTATTTTACTCCATGGCTCGCAGTGGTTTGTGAACGTGTAATGATAATTGAGAGGAAAAAACAGTGCAGTGCCCAGCTGTGTACCAAATCATTCTGTCAAGAACTGAAATTATGAGTGTATGCATATGACTGCGTGTGTGTGTGCAGGACTGGCGGTGAAAATAATTACCAGATGAAAGGTAAATCTGGAGATTTTCTGCCACTCTACTGTGCAGTTCAATGAAAATTCATCTTTTTTTTCAACATAACTTTAGTTTTCATAGTTTTTGCCATCTTACAACAATCATTGGTTGTGGTAACATTTACAGATAGGTCTAATCTTCATGAGGTATATGCAGGCAGGAGGGAAGGTATGAAAACCATGAAATAAACCAGCAATAAGTGAGACAGTGTGCAAGAGATTTTTTATTTTATTCAAGCCCTGCTGCCTCTGACACACACTGAGCTACACAGTTAAAAGGACACAGCTTTTAAATGTCAAAGTACATTTACTAGTCAATTTGCTGCACACATAAAAACAGTTGTACAATGTCCAACGCAGGCCCGGCGCACTTCCTCTGAGTGCATCGGTTGCTCTGCTGAAGTTAGAATAACCACTACACTCCAATAAACAGAAGAAAATCTCAATACCCTGGTGTCAGGTAACGTTTTATTCTCTTGTGCTGGTGTGTTTTGGCACTACAGTAGTACCTCCGAAGATTGCAGCATTACTGTACATCAAATCCCAGACTGAAACCACATTTTATAGATCAAATTTCTGAATGCAGCCTCAACACAGTTTTAAAGCCCTAATTAATAATGACTTGTGAACCAAAACTTACTCAGAGCACAAGGTATGCTTGAGGGGAATCATAACAAAACAACACCAAACTGTGAAGAATGCTTTAATGTCTCTCAAACAGCCCAGTGGAAAGCTCTTAATAAGTATAAAAAGGATTTGATGTGGAGGTGAAATGCAGCAATAGAAGTAAGTACCTCCAGTACACACCAGCAGGTGCCGATGGTTTATCTTCTGTAAAAGGAGGAGGAAGCCACTCTTGTGGTTTCTGATGAAGGCCTTTTGTCTGAAATGCATCAGCAATAGAACATGAAAAGAAAGAAAGAGCCGTGTACTGAGAAGTACACCAATTTATCATTGCATTCCTATAACAATGTTGGACTCACGATGGACAGTTACCCAAATCGATGCTGCAGGATCAGATATATCATCTTTTTTTAGTCAACAATTTCTTCTTCCTTGTCAAAACCTGGTGCCACAATCCAACTCTACATGTGTCTTGGGTGATCTGATCACAAGAGGACAGCTGAGGACAAAGTGTCTCCATATGCAACCAAATGTGTTATAGTCTTTAACCAGTGGCCCAACAGTATTAGCCAACACACTGGGACAAATGTTTTTTACACAAAAAGAAAAATAATTTCACTTGCTGAATTTACAAGAAAGCCCAAATATTTAAGAATTTTTCATTTATAAAGTTTCTTCTCAGTCAACAACTTAATAAATTGGGTGATTTTTTTGTTTTTTCGTTTTCTTTTTAAGGAAGTCTGGAGACTTTTTCCACAGGCAGCAAAGATATAGCCTATCATCGCTGTCCTGTATAAAACACTTGTCTCTAAAAAAGGTGGTTTTGAATTTTTTGCTAAAGCTGGAGGAGGTAGTGCTCCTTTATCAGTTGAGACACTTCCCCTATTTCTTAAGCCAAACAAACCATTCACAAAGCCACTGGATCATCTGAAAAATGAATTGTCACAAAGCTGAACACATGGCTGTTTTTTTTAGTTCTTGAACAGTTGACATTTTGGAGATAAGTGTGTGACATTGGGGCCGCAACACTATATTGGTTACTGTTTTATCACCAATAAAATGTTGGCAGCCACCAGTACAGCGATGCCACGACAAACGTGTTCTTTACAAAGAAAGAAACAACTTAGTCTGTTGAATGCCAAATTTACAAGAAGGTACAAATGATTAAGAAGTTGTTTTGCAAAGTTTATTAAGTTTCTCATCACGCAGCAACTCACCAAATTGTATCAGAGGTTGATCAGACTTCCCACAGTTCCTTCTGGAGTCACAGAAGGCCACATACAACTTGACTGATAATATTAATGTTTAAAATTGTGGTGTTCACTTTTAAGTTTGAGAGAATTACATTTAACTTGGAGACTACACATTTATTACAGAAAGCCTGTGTCTCAGTCTGTGTGGGTTTAGAAGATGTGGGACTTTACTGAACAGAGAAAGACACTATTAAGTTGCATTTAAAGTTTAGGATCCATTGAGTTTTGAGCTTGAGATGCCAAGATATCTTGAAGATATTCGTCTGCCTCTTCGATTTTGAACATTCTTCTCTAAATCTGTCTCATAAGTCTCTCCCTGTTATGGAATTACAATGCTCGTTGTAGTAGCTGCGACATCAGTGATCAGACAACCCGCAGGTGTTGGACACATCGTAACTTCAAATCATCAAACCACTTATTTGTTACCTAAACCACAACTCATGTTCACTTTCTTCTTCACTGAATAAGACTTGACTCTGAAACCAGTCACCTTGGGTAGTGATTGGTGTGCAGTGTCAAAGTGCCAAAGTCTTTGTGTGTAAAATGTGATCATACCTAAAAGGAGTGATGGCTAAAAGTGTGAAAATAACAGCCAGATTGTAAAAAACCTTACGTTCCTATAATTTAAGCTCAATCTGCTGAATCAGTATTTGTTCCTGTCCTGCTCTGAAGTGGCTTTAAAGGTGTAATGTTTGTCGGAGGCCTCAGTGCCAGGTAACTGCCGGACCATGATAGCACTCATCTAACAGTGACACAGTGAGAAGTTGCTGTGCGATGCTCTACAACCTCTCACAGGCATGTGTGTGTGTGTTTACAGGGGTTCTTCGAGCTGACTGCATGTGCTGTCTTTCATTCGGAATAAACGCCAGAAGCCCTCTCTGCTTCCACACTTAACACTTACAGCCTGTTCTTCATTCTCTGGTTCCACAGCTACAGAGAATTACAGGAACTTTTCTACCGGTGTTGACTCTCCTTTCACACTAACACTTCTTTTGCCTTACCTTTGAATGGCTATATGTGGCTTCTTCTCTCTGTGCCGTGTCATCTCTCCTCTGCTTCCTCTGACTTCTTTTCCCTGTGTCTGACTCCTCACCAGTCAGGGGGATTCAGACACAGACTCTGAGGTGGAGGATCGTGTGGATGGGGTGAAGTCCTGGTTGTCCAAGAGCAAAGGTTCCGCCAAGAACCTCTCAGATGACGGCAGCCTCAAGAGCTCCAGGTCAGTACAAAGGCAGCTGCACTTACCATCACTTCAGCAGCAGTTTGTAAGCATTCTGCGCACACATTTGACTGCTTTTGGGCTGTCTTGATGAAATGGTTTGCATGATCTGACCCCAGAGGAAATAAAACGGAGCAAAATACTTGGCTGAAATGAAGGGACTGCTTTTACTTAATGTATTTTCGGGCTGCTTCATCTTTATTGTCACCTGCTTGGTGAAGAGGGGACTTTCTTTTTTCCAAAAACAAACCACCTCCGCAGTAGATTTATCGACATGCCCAATGGCCAGCTGGCATAGTCTACCTGAGCCGCTCGCTGAGATAAATGAATGTGTCTGCGAGCTGACAGCTTCGATTGCCCCAGATTTGTCTCCTTACCAGAAGATTTAACTTCCCTCCCTCAGCTGAGCCACTCCCAACTTTAAAAACTTTTGGAGTTTTTAAATCTCTCTTAGCAGCATGTCCCCTGAAACATACAGTGACTGATTCATCGAGCTGGCCAACACTTCCACTTGTAGTAGTACTTCTTATGTTCAAGTGGCTTTAAATGCCATTTGCACAGGCACATGAGTACATTGGAATTCTTGCCCAGTTCCAGCGTAAAAAGGCAGAGAGGAATAGTATGTAAAGCTTTATCAAGTTCAACATTTTGCTTTATTATTCAGAATGTCTATTTGCACCCATGGTGAGAATAGTTACATGGCAGCTATGTGGCTATTTACACCCAGCCCCATAATTTAGCTATAAAGAGTGATAAAGTCGTTGTTAATAGGGGGTTGTGGTGGATGAATGGGTCAAACAAACAACTACAAGTCAATGTTGACTGTTAATTTTTACATGAGGTTATTATTATTATTATTGTTATTATTATTATTATTATTATTATTATTATTATTATTATTATTATTATTATTATCATCATCATTTTCAGCTTTCAGTCACAGTTTGGTTAGGTGCTACTTGGTTAGGTTAAGGAAAAGATCATGGTTTGTCTCTGCTGTGTGGATGTAAATAGCCACATTTTACAACCTGAGTGCTAGTCTCTGCCATGCTAGGTTCTATACACCCAGGTGTAAATAGCCACATTGGCTATTCCTCCTCAGGTGCAAATAACATTGTTGGCTACTGACACCTTGGTGCAAATAACATTGTTGGCTACTGACACCTGGGTGCAAATAGCATCTGCTGGAAACATTTTATCCAGAGTTTAACCAAATGATGTTACTGAAGTGTTTGAGTCGAGCATTACTTCATGATTGCATTAAGTAGGATATATACTTTCTTCTTTCCAAATGTTTTAAATCCTTTTTCCACCACATTCTGTTTACTGTAGATGTCTAGGCTTTTTACCAGTAGAATGCTTCCTACTCTGTTTGTCAGGTGCTATGATTTGGGCTCAAAAGCATTTTATTGGATTTGAATCCAGCAGCAAATAGCTCTGCCAAATTGAAATCCTTTATTGAATCTATTTAGATATAGATTTCAACAACTTTAATCAAGAGCAGGCAAAAGTAACTGAATATTTAACAAGTGAAACTCAAACACTGCCTTTAAGATTCTCAATTCATTTTGATACTTCAGTTTTCCCAGATATGTGTATATATATATATATGAATATGTATATGCTAAATACAGCAACATTATGTGAATGTTTTTTTGCAGTTATTGTCTGATCATAATGCTTCTTAGAGAATTGAAGTAGAGATTTCTTATCATTACTGTGTCCTTCATTTATCCTTGGGGGGCAATAAGATAATGTTGATGTCTGTCTTGACATTTCAGTGCAGGAAAAGACCTCTTTTTCCCTAGTCAGTTGTCCTCAGTTGCACTCTCCTGAATCTGTCTTCTTTTTTATTGCTGTACTCTCATTTTGCTAAATTTCAGCTCTTACATTTCTCATCACATTTCTGTTTTCATGATTTGCCAAGTTTCATTCATTTGTGTCTTATTCTCCTCCTTCACTCACCTCCACTTGACCATGATCTCATCTTTGTCATTTTCTTTCCCACTGTCTTCATTCCTTCGTCTTTTCCGCTGTTGTTTCTTTTTAGATTTGCTGAAAATGTAGACGCAAAGGAAGGGAAAGAGTGGAAAGAGGGTAAGGAATGGAAAGAGGTAAATAAAGAGGGCAAAGAGGTAGAGTCGGGCAGGCCGATATCAGTGATGAGCTCCCTCAGCTACAGAAAACGAGCCACCCTCGATTCCAAAGGGGATGCCCTCTTCAGTGCCCTTAAGGAGAATGCCAAGTCAGAAGATGCTCTGTCCTTCCATAAGGCTAAACCCAAAACCTCAGATCGTGAGGATGACACCTACTCAGTAAGCTCCAGGAGGAAGTCTCTTGCAGGAGATGACATGAATGGCAGAGAATCCGTTGTGTCCCAGGCCTACTCAGAGGCCAACAGCCGAGCCAGGAAGGGCATGGACAGCCGCTGGGCTGACTTTGACAAGGAATCAACCATTTCATTCACTGCACCGAGTCGGGCCTCCACACGTCTTGGGTTAAGCCCAGAGAATGATGCCAAGTCTACCATTAGCTTAGGCCTGTCAAGTCCACTTGGACGCCACCGAAGCACCTCACGCTTAGATGAGGGCAGAGGTGGACGGTCAGTGTATCACAGCAGTCCCAGCAGCCCTTGCTTTAGCAGACGGTCTGGGGGTCGCAGTCCTGGAAGTGTTAGCCAAGCTGATTCCCATATGTCGCTGGCACGCAGCTGCCGCCTGAGCGAGTTTGACGTTGATATTGATGATAGTCGAAGTGTAGCCTTCACCGAGAGGTCTGCGTACAGTCCTCACTCGTCCGTTGGCCGCAGTATGTCCATGCCACCACCACAAGGCCGATCATCAACTGCTGACGATGACCCAGTTGACCACAGTGATATCAAAACAGTCAGTCATCGCAACTACCTCGACCCTGATCTGGAGAAAGCCATCAATGAGGTGCTGAGTTTCAAGCCTATCAAATTCAAGCGCACAAGCTTGGAAGACTCAGAAGGCGAAGAAGAAAAATCCAAGAATGATGATACCCGCTCTACCAGCAGTCTTAGACGCTCTGCTTCCGCTTTGGACTGCATGAGATCGTCCCGCAGCGCCAGCAGCTGCAGCAGTCGCCATCGTAGCAAGAGCAAAAACAAGAGCAAGAAAAAGAAGAGAAGCCACAGCTCCGAGTCCGACAGCTCAGGAGACGACCGTCGTCACCGGAGCAGCTCCAAGAGGAGGTCCAAGAAGTCCAAGAAAAAGTCCAAGAAGAGGGATGAATCATCCTCCTCTTCTTCCTCGTCCTCTTCATCTTCAGATTCTGAGTCAGACTCGGAGTCCAGTTCTGGTGCCTCCACCATTTCCTACCGAAGTTCCAACAGTGTGAAGAGGGCCCCAAGTCGAAAGGCATCCAGCCCAGAAGGAGAAGGAGATGCTCGGCCTCAGAGTGAGAGCCAGCCCCTGGACAAAAAGGGTGATAAGAAGAGGAAGAAGAAGGTGGACAGCCTGATGATGAAGTACCTGTACCGTCCAGACAGTGACTGAGGCAGGCAGTAGGTGGTTGCCTGCGGTTGAAGAGTGTTTTTGAAGCATGGTGTGATCTGACTAACCAAAGATCTTTTCACTGTAATCAATCAGTGCATTAAATGTTCTCCATTCAGTCTGTTTGGGATTAGGCGTTCACAGTTTAGATTTGTGATTTATGATGAGTCATCGCAGACATGCCAACAGTTTGGATTGTTTACTACGACATGTTCACAACGTTTGTTGCCGTCTTGTTAAGGCTTTTATTGACGACTCTTTGGGAGCAGAAAAGACGTGGGTGTGTTGTGAGATTTATCACACCAGGATTGGTGAGACGGTGCACTCAACATGGATGTTAACTCAGCCTTTAATTACTCCCGAGATGTCATATTGATTTATAGCCCCAGAAAGGTAAAAATAACGGGAGTCAATTAAGAGAGGCCATAATACATTTTTCCTTCCAGTCCCATAACTGCAGGCATAATTAGACCCCAAGCATTGATTTACACCAACTAGCAAATTCATTTGAGATGCACAGTTGACAGTAATTAACCCCCAGTTTGCAATATTTAAGCAGTTTGAATGTTAAATAATGTGAAAAGGCCGGTCTAGACTCCATGCAGACTGGTGATGGGATTGGATTTTTCTTGCATCAGAATTCATTAGGAATATTTGAGATGATGTTTAAAAAACGACTTGAATAAAGTTTAGATATTGATATTTTTCTCAGTAGGCTTCTCTGTTTTCGTAGCAGTAATTCACTTGACAGTTGTTACATTTTGGGATGATGGAATCACATCTGTCACAGTGTTTTGTATTTGTTATTACGGTTACTAAGGTACTAAATCTTTATCATTCAAATATCAGTTTTGCATGCTAACATGGCACCATATTGCATGAGATGTTGTGACACTAGATGCTAGAGAAGAAGGCTCACCTCACAAAATGGTTAAATATGCTGCTTCTCTGTGGTGAAGAGAGCTCAACATACTGTAACACAAGGATGCACAAGCACTTAGACAAAACACAAGCAAATGAAGAAAACCTCATGTCAAATTTAGAGAAATGCTGCAAATTGAAAAAATATTCACTATTAGACAAAGGTCATCAAATTCAGAAACATTGCAAGAAGCAAACAATGAAAATGATAAACAATACAACAGAGGATTACTGGGGACACAAAACTGATGAACTAGTGGATAGTAAAAGCTAATGCTAGCTGTGTAAACATCTCCAATAACATCAGAATCACACAATAAGATCAGCTCATTTTCAACTTAATAGATAAGTGTTTGGATGTAGAAAATCATGTTTGCCCACATTGTTACTGTGTCCCCTGGAAACTTCTGTGGTTCAGTGTAGTTCATTGACTTGCAGTGTTTGTGTATTTGCTTGTATTTGATATATTTGCAGTATGTCTCTGTGTTTGCTGTTAGTCCTGATCCAGGACCAGCAAGAACCACAGTCATGTTATTATGGATCTTACTGCTTTCCTTGGCATGACTCGCTCAGCTCTGCCTCTGATTGGCTTACCCTGATATTGTTACCATAACCTTACTCAGTTTCACTCCTCACACCAAAACCTACACAACCCAACCAACAAAGGCAAGCCAGACAGAGGCAGAGTGTGGCAGGTCTTTCCAAGAAAAGCAGTGGGATCCATAATAACACATTACAATCTTGGATGGTTACATTTAAGGGAAGCCCAGGGAGAATGTTGACAATACAAACTCTCTGGGTGGTGGGCAATTATCTCAGCAGCCTTCCAGGTGCAAGAACAACAAAAGAAACCTTGATTCATTCTGATCAAGAAAGGGTCTCTTCAGCACTTTTAAGATCAAAGATGGTGCAGGATTTCTTCTTCATTTCTCAGTCGCAGTTTGCTTAGTGATGCAACTGGTGGCCAGAAGATGTATTGCAGCAATACTGAGGATTAATGCTAGCATGGCATTGTCAGACTTATTTGCAAACGTGAATTAGTCTGGAACCTCTTAGTTCATTTTCGATTTCCATGGGGCGTTTAACGCACAATTTGGTGGAGCTGCAACCAGTCAGAGCAACAAAACTTAGCAGTTCTTTGGTCCATTTACAAGCGGGACACAAAATACACTAAATTATGTTTCTAAAAAAACATTTCAGATAAGATATAGCCTTTGTTCCAAAGGACATTAGGCTTCAATACATACAGTATCTGTTGTGAAAACAAAGAAGTTACAAAAAGACATAGTGCATACACATAATGCATACACAGAACTGTCACTCGTCCATATGCACACACACTCAGTAGCTACAGTACGTACACAGACTTCACCAGCCAACAAAGTGCACATTATCCATCCTACAGCAAACCTGAAATAGGTGAGAAATAGACAATGCAGTAAAAGAATCTTGTGGTCTCTTGTGGGCAGACCCACTGACTGAGGCAATTGGATTCACCTACAACGAAAGGTGTGACATGTGACCTTTCAAATCTAGACTGGTAACACTCCTCTGTCAATCAACTTATAGAACCCACCCCATTTTAAATAAATGGTTGTGATTGGTTCAACTGGTTAAATTTTGTCTGAATGGAAGGACCACACATATCTGCCAGACATGAAAACATGAGTTCTGCAGATTCGTCTGGTTCCCAGGGTAGATGACTGCAGTAGTCTCATTCATATGCAGCATATCTACCTTTCTCGGTCTGACTGAATCGTTTCTTTTGTCGTTTGTTATATCATTCAGAAGATTACCTGCCAGCCAGTGAGTTCATATTGAGGAAAATTTTTCCTGTAACAAATTCTGTGAAATTATTTTTTTTCTGTTATTTTCTAAATGCAACATATGTGTTGCAAAATTAACGATGATTTCTATATTTGCCAATAGCTCTCTTAGACACCGTACAGTTCTCTGCTCACGTTTTTGGATACTAACATCAGCTTCTGCTTGTTCTCTACTGCTCCAGCCCCACTGGCCGGAGACGCTACCTCTTCTACAGATCTGATGAAGAGGAGGAGGAAGAAGAAAAAGAAGAAGGCGGGGCGACCCCGGGCTCTTACTACTCCCGATACAGATACAGCAGCCATCTGAAAGACGACGATGACGAGGACAGGCTTTACGACGCCACATCGTAGTCCTCGCTGTCAGCGCTCGCCGTCTGAAACCCACCCTCACTCAACCGTGACAGTTTGTCTTGCATGCGAGGTTGACCCAAAGAGCGGTCAGTCCAACACAACTGTACACTTCATCACTCACAACCCTGCAGGAAAACACAGACATTCAGATACTGTAGATGTTCCTAACACTCAGTCAGAGCTTCCTATGGCAGATCCTCGCAGGATTTGGTCATAGTTTGACAAACCCCACGGTCTGTTTGACTGTGCACTCATCAGTCTAACCTCACTGCGCACACAGCAGCGACTCCACTCTGCTGGTTGCATGGAAGCAGTAGTGTCTTGGCTTGAAGCAGCCATCCTGTTTAACTCCCATCATCATGGTTGTAACTGAGCCAAAGAACTCGAGGTTGATGATAATAGATTGTTTCTTTCTCTCTCTGTATCTCTGTCACTCTTCCTCTCTTCTTTACATATAGTACAACACAATAATATGTATTGCCATAGTACAATGTATTGCCAAAAAGCCTTTGTTCAAGTATGTGTGCAGACTGTTTTACTTATTGCCAATTGATGCTGAGTCTTGGGAAAAAGTCCCAGCCTTTTTTCTTCTTCTTCGATCCTTTTTGGGACAAGTGCCATTTGATTTAAGTGGCCTCCTCTACAGCTGGCTTCTCTGCAGCTGTCGCGTTTCATGAACTGCTGCGCTCTACACTGAAGACTCTCTCATCATCATCTGCTCGCTTTTTGTTTGCCTGAGAAGTTTTTCTGCCTTTTTGCTGGCAAATGATCTCTTCCTCTTTCCAGAGGAAGAGGATTGCATCACTAACCGCTCCGCCATGAAAGTGAAACATTTTTCTCCTTCAGATTTTTTTTTTTTTTGGTTTAGGATGTTTGACAGATTTTGTTTTGCAGAGGACCGTTGTCAAGCAAATTCATTTCCGAGAGGTTTGAGCTTACCTCTGTGAAATGCCTTGTCTTCTTTTTATTGCGACTTGATTTGACTCAGTACTTATTTAGTGGTGAAGACACTTTGGATTTGTCCTTGTGCTTGTCGTTCATATGCTGTCTGTGTTTTGTTTGACGTTTGATGTGCTTTCCTTCTCCAAAGGTAATGTACTTGACTTTGGGCACCAGTCATTTGTTGGTTTCTAACAAAAACCAGCCATCCTCAACCAGCATGTTAAAGGAAGAAGCTGGTGTTATTCTGTATTTTTATTGTCGACTAATCACATGGAAAGATCAAAACAAACCGTGTTTTCTTGACCTTTGAGAATAGTACGTGTGACAGAATATTCCAAACATGAGTTTTTTGGAACTTTCAACCATGCCTCTGGGTCTTTTTCAGCTAGTATACTTTACTCAGGTGTCATCTTGGTTTGCTGCAGTAATTGTAAATGTTACCAGTGTTACATGGTGTTTGGACACACCGAATACATAACCTTCTCACTGCCCCGACCATCTAAATGTGTAAACGTCTAAAAGTGTCTGCTCTGAGTCACAGTTTACACAGACTGACATGAGGCTGACTGATATGGGTGTCCTACCATTGCCAAAGAGTCCAAACTAAGGCTAAATTGGCTAAACCAAGCTAGCCTTGACAAGGAGCTAGTGTTACAATAGGCATGTACCTGTCTTTAATTTACATTTTGTCCGTCGGGGCAGCAGGTGGAAGGGGAGGCTCTAAAGAGTTCATGTTAAAGGTCAGAATAAGAGCTCTAACATCATTAATATTAAGCATCATAATAATCGGTAATCATCAGCAGACCTGATGTTGTCATGAGTTTATTAACTGGTTGGAAAAATTTCCTCACATCATCACAACTCTTAAGGAGCTTTCACACCTCTGCACAGTAACCACCCTGACAACTACCTATCTGCAAGAGCATTCTCCCCAAAATGAAGCGTTCATCCGCCACTGAGGTCCAAGCCTGTAATGACAGGCAGGTGCTTCAGTGAACATCATAAACTTGGTACAACCCACCCAAAAGTCCTCAACATGTATAGGTTTGAAAATGTTATCTTAGGCCCAGTTTTTCTTCTGGTTGTCCTCGTGGACATGGTTAGTGCCATGTTCTCCAGGTCCAGGTATTCAGACACCAGCATTATCAGCTCGCCTCTTTCTTACCCACAATACCTGCTGTTTCTACAAATCCTGCCCACTTCTATTTGATTGGCCAAAGCCAGGCAGGAACTGGCAGAAGTTCAGCGCAGTGAATTCTGACCGGCAGAGCAAAATTAGTGTATATTCACGTGGGCGGCAACTGCTTCTTACCCCTAACACTATGATCAAAACTGCTTCCTCTCTGCTGCCATGCCCTCATTGGAATGACTGGAGGCGCCAAGTTACTCTGCAGTGGTGTGAAAAGGCCTTTAGCCCTAAACTTTTTGGTTCCTACTGATGTAAATCTGTTAAAAAAAAAAAAAAAAAACAGCTTACAAATATATGAAGAAGCCCCAGTAAGTTCCTAAATTGCTGGAAACTGTAGTCCACTCAAAGGTTAGCACTGTCAGGATGATTTGCTGTTGGTCAGTGGTGCAAATTTGAGCATCAAAGTTGACCAGCAGAGTCCTGCAGTAGATCTGCTGATTGCAGTGATTCCCCTGAAATGAATTGATCTTTCCTTGGATTGATGGATTTTGATGAAAATAAGACAGATGTAGAATATCACCAGCCTTCTCGGGTACTTTAACTGTAACTTCCTGAACTGGACACACTACAGTCTGTATAACCAATACTGTGAAATCATGTAAACAACAAGAAAATAGGAACCTGCATTGTCATTGTTGCTTCAGCGTCACATCACACCCTTTGGTCACGTGTCTGGTATTTACTGAGTAGCATTACAAGATCTTTGAAAGCCATTTAAAGTCCAGGAGAGCTTGACATGGCATTTTGGGGCTGAAATAAATGTGTGGATGTCCTTCATTGTGGGAGAAGTTGGGTGTGATTCTACTATACATGCTTTTTGTAGACTATTGTCTTCATTTTTATTCTCTATGCAGTCAACACAAGTGTGGAAATGTGTTTTTGATCTTTTTGACCCTGATAACAGTGTCTGGCTTCAACAGAAAGAAAAGAAAAAGAGCAGACCTAATATTGCTGACTGCACACAGTATTTATATATAAATATGTGTATGATTCATGCTAGCTTTGAAAATAGTTAATGTTTATTTTCATTATTGAACAAATTGACCACTTGTTATAAATTTTGCATTACAGTTTAATATATTGTAAATAAATGATGGTGATTGTTTTAAATGCCGTGCAGCCTGGTTTGTCTGAGTTGAAGTGTTTTGCTGCTGTGTGTTTTCACTTCACATCATTCCATTTCGACTTAAATATGGACTGTTGATTTGCTTTTGTCCTGAGATTTCCAGGGGGGAAGCAGGGAAAACAAAAAGAGGGGAAACAGTAGTTGTTTCCTGATGCATCCACTTTGGTGTTTTCATGTGTTTTGACAAATGTCACCAGCAGCGTTGACCCTGTGAAAGGCCTCCAGTGACAAAAACCCACTGATTTAGTTTTTTCTTCGGAATTTAAGGGGGAATAAATATTTCCTGCTTCAAAGCTGAGCTGTAAGGACTAATAATAATTAGCTCTCCAAATATTAACACATCTAGCTGGAGGCAGCAGGATTTCTCTTCGAGGAATCCAGTTTACATGATGATGAAGATGATTTAAAGTGTCAGGGTGATAAATGCAGGCTTTCATTTCAAAAGCACATCAAAATGTTGCTTAAAGGAGCAGTGTGTAAAATTTAGAGGGATTTATTGGCAGAATATAGCAGAATGGGAATATAATAAATATTCACAAGTATGTTTTCATTAGTGTATGATCATGTTATTTAGAATAAACAGGGAGGCTGCCATGTTCCTACAATGGCACAGAATGGACAAACCAAACACTGGCTACTCATTCCTACATGAAACTGCTCACAACAAGGTCTGTGGATTATTATAACGGGGTCATGATTTTTGGAAAGACACACTGGATTTGAATTTCAAATGTTTTTTGTTTTTTTTGTTTGTTTGGTGCTTTCAGCACCACAAGCCGAGTGCCACTTACCCCCATTATATTGGAGAGAAGGCAGACATCTACTCAGCTGATATCTCCCAAACTCTGCAGCTCACACCAAAACTATCAAGATGGATAAACAACACTACAGGCCAGGGGGGAAAGTATGGATTTTAGATTTGGGGGCGAACTGCCCCTTTAAGTTAATTAATTCATGATGTTATTAATACAGTCAAAAGTTAACACAATAAGTCGATGTTGATTTAGGTCCCCACATGGGACACAAACCGCTGCTTTCTGGCAGAAAGGCCTGAAGGCAAATCTAGGGTTACCATCTATACACGACTGCAGCATGCTCGTAGCTGTGTGCTGTCGGTTGGTCGGTCCTGACTGAAACATCTCAACAGCAAAATAAATTGTGATCACATGGTTTCCATGTATAGACAAAGCCAGTGAAGTATCAGAAGTTAACAAGACGCCATCGCTGCAGTGTCGACTCCCTACAGCACAAATGAATGTGAGCCATCATAAGAAACTGATAGTTTTCTACTTTTACACTTACTTTTTATGTCATGTTACTTTTGACAACAATGTCTAGGAAGTCGGGAAGAAACTGGAAGGTTTCGCTGCTCCAACAGTCGTGTCAAATTTAAACTTTGGACAAAAACGGAATGCAAAATACACAAACCTTCATTTCATGCAGAGTGTCACTGTGTGAGACCAAACGCTCTACAGAGATTCACTGAGTGTACAGAGGACCACCATGTGTCAGTGGGGATCAAAAATATTAACAGAAAGGAACTTTGTTTCTGAAAATCTTCAATACCTGATGAAAAATGTGAGCTCATACATATTTTTTTTAAAACTGGAGGTGGTCTGATTTTCCTTTTCTCCATTTCCCATCTCTGGCTGTTGTCACAAGCAACATCCAGCTACTACTGAGGGCCGCTGTCAATCCAATTATCTGTCCTGTCACTATTAGCGAGCAACAACAAACACATTGTCTAGAAGGGAACCACAGATCCACAAGATCTCATTTTGACCAAAACCATGAAGAATCTCCTGAGAGTCTCCCACATTTGGGGTTCCCTTCTACACCCAGCCTGCAGACACCGAGGGTGGAGAACACAACATTCCACTGCAGCAGTGGTGGAACACGCAAAGTGGTCGTGGGATTCGTCTATTAGAGCTCCAACAATTAATCGATTATTAATCACCTATTAAATTAATCGACAACTATTTTGATAATTGATTCAAATGTCAAAATATTTTCTGTTTCTTTTTTACTCCTCTCTGACAGTAAAATTAATTTATTTGGGTTGTGGACAAAACAAGACATTTGAGGACGTCATCTTGGACTTTGAGAAACACTGATCAACATTTTTCACCATTTTCAGACATTTTATTAATCAAAGAACTAATCGATTAATTGGGAGAAAAACCAACACTTTAATTGATAATTAAAATAATTGTTAGTTGCAGCCCTGCCATGTATGTTATCTAAAATATAAGCAATCGCCTGACATTTTCATATTGACTAGTTCAAAATAAGTGATGTTTTGTTTTGTTTTTTGAGATGATGACGTTCTTCTATGTTCTCTCAACAAGGAGAAAAAATAAATATGGTAAATAATACAGAATAACATCTAAATACTGTGATATATAAAAATATATGACACACAGACTGAAGGAGACACCGAGGACTAAATAACGTTGACTCTGAATAACATCCTTCACTTCCCTCCTGAAGCTTGCAGTGTGTGTGTGTGTGTGTGTGTGTGTGTGTGTGTGTGTGTGTGTGTGTGTGTGTGTGTGTGTGTGTGTCTGTAGAGACTTTCATTAAGTGCTCAAAGTGTTGTTGAAGGACATCAGAGTGAGAGCTGAGATGTAATCTTTCTCTGCAGA
>JAJHUR010096974.1:0-28120 GCA_027495735.1 Lutjanus campechanus
ATACTGTAAATATGCAACAGCTTTGACTGTGACTCTGAAGATGCCCACATTGCTACTCCACTCCATCCACAGCAGCTGCGTTCTATTTATAATCTATCTTGCTACAATATAAAGTTTTATTATTTCTATCCAAAGCAGAGGCTTCTGTTGCCTGTGGAGCTCACCACAGTATGAAACCTATAAAGCCACGGTGTAGAGCCTGTGCTGTGGCATGACAGCGAGAGTATACCCCTGAGAGTTAGATGAAAGAGGCCGGGAGCTGTCGGGAACATGGCTTTATCAACACACATCCACACATCCTATCCCCTCACTGCCTTGACATTTAATACATATATAATTTACATGAGGTGACAGCATTTGCAAGCACACACACGCACAAATTCACACTCACGACAGCTACTCTGCATTTACATATAAGAGCTATGAAACCACCTGTAAGTAAAGATAAGACAGAGACTAAATCACTGGCTGTAGCAGGTGCCTCTACCAGGCTTTATCACACGCTTGCATTACACTAATAATCTTATAAACTGTCAAAAGGGTTAAACCCACTATATCATATGACTGATTCAACTGAATACAAGAAAAGAACATTTAAATGCATGGATTAGTATTTAGGGAATTACTAATGTCTTAACTTTTTAAAAGTTTCTTATTCTGCATGTCCTGAAAAAAAAAGTTATATTCCTTATTGTGACCATCAGTGAGTTAGTTTATCATATCACATGAGGAACTCTTTCATACATAAAAATAACAGACACCTTAAATATACTCTAAATGTACAATATTAAAATCATGTCAAACCTTCTCATATTCCAATTATAAGGTTCTATCTGGCTGAACATGAAAAAAAGCAAAAAAAAAGTTTACCATATAATTAGTGTTCCAACAGAGTGTATACAAGAAAATTTTATATTTTCTTTAACATTTCTGTGAAGTTTTGTTTTACATGAGAAATGTTGATTCTGATAGAATGAAGATAATAAATAATAAAAAATATGTCCTATTTTGGCAGCAAAGGAAAGAAAAAAATAGATGAGTGGATGAATGAAATTAATGTTATCAAGACCCCATTATTTCAAATAAAGACTAATAACATGTATTATTTTGTTTAAATTTTTAAAGACCTGCAAGAAGACAGACAATGCTACATTAATGTTTTACTATTTCACAAAGTTTTATGAACTTTAAAAAAAAACAAAAACCTCAACTGTTGACTTAGCTGTGGAGTTGAAAATGCAGACTTTCACATGAAGGTCAGCAGTACATATGCCAGGGAAGTTAAGTCTTTTAAAAAAAAATATTTTAGATCTTGCTGAGGACCAGCTAATGCTTTCTATTGTTAGTTTGGCAGCTAGCTAATAATGAAAATAAACGATTTTTAAAAATACTGAACTTGCCTGGCATTTATACTGTGGTTTTTCATCAGACCATCAATAAAATCCTGAGTCTTGAAGTTTCTTATTTCATCATGCTTTGTGACATTTTTTTCATCTTGTCTTCTTCAACATGAAAAAGAAGCAGAACCTGGTTAGTACTCTTGTGTGCTTTCAAAGTGCTGATTGGCTCACAGTTAGAACCTAACAGAAGCAAGTTAGAGTTTGAGTTTGCCAATGCCAGAACCTTTTCTAAATTAACAGCACCAAAAATGCATACAACATAAAAAAAAAAAACATCTCACATAATGTTGATAAGTTGTCACAGAATGTGTGAATACCTCAGTGTTAACACAAACATATTCAACTTGCTGCTCAGCTGCAGTAGGTTCTTATATTTGCTGTTGACATCATTAATTCATATACTCTCTGCATCTAAGACAACGCATGAATAGAAAGAATATACAGTTTTAGATATGTTGTGAAGAGAACTGACACTGATACAAAGTATTCTGGTACCATCTGACATGTGATGCAGCCATGTGAACAGTTGTTACACATGTGGACGAGCACACACATGGAGGTGACGGCACACACACAGCAGGCTTAGATGTTATTTTCATGCTCTTCCAGCTGCTTGGAGCAGAAAGTCTTCCTGCTGGTAGTGTTTGATCCCACTGAGATGCCGTACATCTGTCAGAGGAAGGGAGATCCCACTGGGAGCGTGCAGCTTCAGTCCCATCAGCATGACGTCATCCTCTCGCTCTGCTCCTCTCATCTCTCTCCCTCCCTGCCTCTCTCCTCTCCTCTCCTCTCCTCTCCTCTCCTCTCCTCTCCTCTCCTCTCCTCTCCTCTCCTCCCCTCCCCTCCCCTCCTCTCCTCTCCTCTCCTCCTTCCCTCCCTCCTCTCCTTCTCCATTTCTTTCATGTGCTGTTGTCATGTGTTCGCTTCAGAGACAATCATCTTCTGCATACACTCTTAGAAATAAAGGTGCTAACTTGAACCATAAAGGGTTCTTTGGCTTGTCCCTCCAGGGGAGCCCTTTTTGGTTCCTCGTAGAACCTTTTCAAATGGTTCCCCTTGGAACCACATCAGAAAATTCTACCTAAAACCAAACAAAAAGGATTATACTTCTACAGATAACCCGTCTATGGTGTAATGGTTTAACCCAGAAGTGGTTCTGGGTTAAACCAGAAGCAGAACCCAGAACTGGTTCTGGGTTACACCATTACACCATAGAGGGGGTTCTCTCTCTGATGGTTCTATCCAGGACCTTTCCTCCTGCTTAGGAGTGCTGACAAGAAACCACCCAATATTCTCCTGAGATACATTCCAAAATCCAAATTTATGTTCCCAGGGTTTCACCTAGAACCCAGGGGGTTCTACAGAGAACCATTTTCTATTCCAAGAGTTTCATCTAGAGCCCACCTACAGGATTCTACTTGGAACCCTTTTATATTCCAAAGGTTTTATCAGGAACCCACTGATGGGGTTCTACCGAGGACCCTTTTATATTCCAAGAGTTTCATGATGTTCAAGTGTTTTAGACAATGGTTTCACGTAGAATCCACCCAGGAGGTTCTACTAAGAACCCTTTAATATTATGGTACAAAGAACCCATAACAAACCCTTGATGATGAGGGATTTCAACAATCCTTGAAGAATTCTTTCCTCCAAAAAGGATTCTTTGGATGAAAAGGGTTCTAAATGGAACCCTTAAAGTCTTAACAACGGAACTTTGATGACCCCTTTCTTCAAAAAAGGGTTCTTCAGACGCAAATGGCTCTGGGTACAACCTCAGCCCTTAAAGAAGAACCCTTATTTCTAAGAGTGTAGCAAACAGTTCTGCTGCGAAAGCAGGATTTGAATGTCTTTTTGTAATGTAAATCAATGGGCATCAAAGTTCTAAATTGTTTTGTCGCTCTATAACATCTTTTTGTTTGCAGCTGAACCCGTCATGCAGCATCTGTCCCATCATTACCAGTAATATAATAATATATGCTTGGCAAGTGAATGTGTGTGCGTGTACATGTGAATGCCGTGAGCAAATGTGTGCCGCAGGTGTGTGTGTATGTGTAAAGGAATTGTCGCTGTGCTGGCATTTCTGTTCTAATGTTGTTGTCCTATTCTGCTCCTTATCAGCCACTGAACACATTCCTCCAGACAAATGCATGAGCAGTGTGTGTGTCTGTGTGTGTATTTTTAGCCATAATTGCAACTGTTTGTTTGGCAATGCCTGAATAAGCGCGAAACATCATGTGCAAGTATGTGTGTGTCTGTCAGAGAGACAGTGAAATAGAGGGAGATAGGGCAACTGAGGGAGAAAAGAGGGAGAGAGATAAAGGCATTCAGCGCTCGCTCTCTCTCTGGGTCCAGAGCCCTTGGGTGTCACAGAAGAGTTCCACTGTGTTAATCTCTGTGTAATAACTGAATCACAGACAAAACAATAGAGCTCTCTGTCCCTTTTCACAAGCCAAAAGGCCTTGGGGCAGCTGGTTAGTCTGTCTAACTGTGTGAGTACAGAATGTTTGTGTGTGTGTGTGTGTGTGCGCGCCTGAAAATTGAAAGTCAGACATAGAGCGCTGTGTCTGATCTGAGCGAGGTTAGGAGGTGTTTCTGCCCGAATCCTGACTCACGCTTTCTAAACAAGTTTCCACGAAAACAAAGACACATAAACACAGACGTCTCGGATTACTCGATTCATCATAAATCTGGTGCATCGGAATAAAAAAAAAAACAACCCAGAGATGATCAGAGCATATTGTTCGCAATGTGACTTTCGGAGTTGCTGTGTCAAGTCCGATCCCTGCCACTCGATTGTCGCTCATTAAAAAGCATTCAGGGTATTCTTTCTCTTTCTTTCCTCAGATGTGTGATCAGACTCTCAGTGTCTGCTATCACTGCAGGAGACGTATGGGACCTCAGTGAGTTGTTAACCTCCTGGCTTGACTGTGCCCTTTTCCAGTGCATGTGTGTGTGGGTGTGTGTGGGTGATAGATGGAAAGAGGCAAACAGAAAGATAAATCGCTTGATTTGGAGAAAGAGAGAGGTAAGAGAGGAAAAGGTGGCGCATCATTATCTGCTCATTCACCAATGTACCTCACCTAGAAGCTATTGTACAGCGTGGTCTCCTGCCTAAATAAGAGAACTAAGCTCTCAAGGTTATTTGAGGGTTGGTTAAGTCTAATACACTCGAGTCTCCTCAAGTTCTTTTCTTAGAGGCTTCAGGAGTTTAACACAAAGACCAACAAAACATGCCACCCCCATGTGATGGCCTTGATACACTGCAGACGGTGAGCACAGTGAGTCTAGTCGCATTTGGTGAACAATGGTTTCCAAGGAAACAGACAACAAATCCGGTGCAGAACTAAACAGGAATGGATGTGTTGCCAAAAAATGTAGAAGTTGAATAAGCTAGGAGACAGAACTATAAAACCAAAATAATATCTATATGCAATGATTATTAATTCAAGCATGTATATATTTATATACATATATATAGAAAATACAGAATCTTTAGTTGTTGCTGTGGCTGCCTCTTTATCCTTACTGCTAGATGTGATGTGTGATATGTGTCGCATTATTACAAAATGCAGGACCGACTACAGGCATAGGCCATATAGGTGGTCGCCTAGGGCATTAGGGGCACCACTTCTGATGGGCGCTGGTTGCCCTCAGAGGAAAAATAAAAAATTAATAAGCTGAAATCACTTAAAATAACAGCGAGTGCCCTTCCTCATTTTCTGCCTTGAGGTAACAAATTAACAAATTAACAAAGACAGAAAGAAATACACTTTGTATCCCTGTTCCTCATCATTTTTCTTCTGGCCTAGCCTGCAGTGTGCAATATGCATGGTAACATACTGATAATCTACTAAAAATGATATAAATGATCTGATTCTGATGAATGATGAAATATCCACATGAAAAGCTGTAAATTCATAGGTTGTATAGCATATATTAGCTACAAAAAAAAAAGAAAAGAAAAAAAGCCCAAAACACTATCAATATGGATCACCTCAAACAACCACCAACAGTAAGTCAGTCTGTCAAATAAAAGTTAGTCAGACTGTGAGCTCGAGAACTGACTAGTTTGCATCAGAAAGCTGTTTGATTGATGAGAATGATCCAAACTAGGAGATCCAGATTGCCTTTCAGCCATTTCTACTTGTTTTTGCTCTTTCTTGTCAACAGGAGAACACTACAGCTGCAAAACACCCTTGCACAGAGAAGAAGAAGAAGAAGAAGAAGAAGCACTTTCTTCTCCATATTGGCATTCACTAACATGCTGCTTCACATCCGTGAGCACTGACTAAATTACTGCTCGACACTACAGAAAAACATCTCACAGTTGCAAAGGCGGCAATGGATTAATCAATTGCAGAAATTACTGACATGATGAATTTGACACACATGCTAATTTAATTTTAATCACACATCTACCGCATATATTTCATGTTCATTTTTAGAGTGATAAATATCTAGATATTTGCCTCGGTATGGAATCAATTGATTGCCTGGAGGTTGTTCATTATGTTTGTTTAACATCAAGTGAAATTAGATGCCTCTGAATTAATGTATCTGCTACAGTAGATTTACATCAAGAAGGAAATTGATCTTTTGTCTGCCTTGTTGTTCTATCCTGTCCACAGCTTGGAAACTGAGAAATATTACGCAAATACATTGTAAAAATAAACTATTCATGTCCTTGCTGTTTTAAAAATTCAAGTTGACTGAATTTGAAAAGGCAAATCAAAGTAATTTTGTAATGATTCAAAAGAAACTGAACTTTTCTGTCAAATAAACTTGAGAAAACACGTTTGCAGTGTTTTCATTACTGTGAAAACAAACAACCATGACTTATCTTAAAGTGTATTCAGGACACACAGTAAGTTTTCATCATGAATGTTTTCTTCAAACCATAAGGGTCTCAGGAGAGTTTTAGCCCTTAAACAATGCATGCGGAGAAGTCTGTGCTGATCAAGTTTCTTCAGAAACTTAATGAGTTGATAGAACTCATTTAATTCATCTTTCAAGTGAAAAGACTTCAAGTTAGAGGAACTCATATTTATAAGTTCTAAAAGTGAATACACAACAATTTTAGGTTTAAGTAAGTTGAATAAATAAAGCAGGCATATTTATGTGAAGCTGATAAGATCATTGGTTGATTCCTGTATGGGTATTTTTTACAGTGTAGCAGCTGCCTGCTTTGACCGCAGGTTTGCTTCAGACATTTGAATCACAGGTAACTCAGTTACAGGTTCAGCTTTCAGTCTTCCCCTCGCCAATATGTATGACAGGCTGCTACTATAAAAATTAGAATTTCAAATTCATATTTCCCCTCCAACGGTCATAATGATCCAGTTTTAATGATAGATCCGTTCCCTCCTCACTAGGCCACAGGTAATGAGATCTTGCCTGTCCGGGTATTCCGACACATGTCTTTGTCACATGAATAAATAAATGAAAAAAAAAAAAAAAAGAATATGAATATGTTTGATCAATGAATATGAAAAATAGATAACAGCCAAGCCATGCGAATGAGAAAGAAAAGACAAAAAAAATGCATTTCCAAAAAACAATACTTTTGTTAGTACTGTTACAATGACAGCATGCTCTGCAAACTAAACTGAAGCCACTTCAGCACACTTGCACTGCAGCTGCATACAGTATCTACAGTCATATTAGTTTATTATTGATCAAACAGAATCTGTACTTCTTCATGCTGTACTTTGATGTGCACCTCACAAAGTCTAATCCCTTCCCTGTGCTGCCACATTATATCACTCCATCCCTGCGGTGAGTTGGTGATGTCTATGCTGTCATAGCAACCAAACAACCCCATTAACGGTTACCATGGCTTCTCTACAACTGGACCTCAATGACACCAGGGCTCTTGCTGGTGACCTGCTGACCCTCGATTTACACTGCAGTGTATGCGACAAAGACAAGAAAACAAGACAATGGGTGTTTCTCCCTACAGTATGCGCACAGGGATGCTTTCAGTGTGTCTGCCTCACATGTACGCCAACAGTATGTGCATGAGCCAGACACAGCAGGGAGCCATCTCCACTCAGCCCCCACCACTCGGCCGACAAACAGTGTCCACCGCTGGGCATGAGGCTGAGGGCGGTGAGCCTCCGCCGGAGAAGCTGGTGGAGACCTCTGTACTCTGTCTGGCCTCCTGCTGTCTGAGTGAATGTGCCATAATGGGAGAAAGAGTAACACAGCCTGACTAACCACCAATGGAAATTCAACTCGCTGCACAGTATGACTGCAGAGCATCCTACGATGCTGTGTACAAAACAGAAAAGTGTGTGCTTGTGTGTGCGTGTGGTCACATCACCATGAAAGCTACTTCACTGACCCATCAAAAATCACACTATATGGGGGGAAAAAGGAATTGACTCCATCTAAAACAGTTGCAATACTCTCCTGGTGGAAGACATGGAAATGATGTAACGCTCTGAAACACTTGACGGGATCTAAAAAACTTCCGCCCCTCGCTCACCACCCCCCTGTCATAACGGTTTAAGGCTTGGTGTGCTGGCGGGCTAAGAACCTCCAAAAGATCAAAGTCAGACACCTCACTGTGCCTTTGGTTTCATTAGACCTTGTGATCCCAGATTATTCAACAGTTCAACAAACTTGTCACGCATCAGTGAAGAGGAGGCTAAAATCAGTGTTCCATTTTTTAACCCTAACAGGATCAAATTGAGTACAGCCTTTATTTCTTATTTTGGAAAGGGGACAGGTTTTCCTTGTGAATACACACCTGGTAGACTCTGTGAGAGAAGGTAGAAAAAAAGGAGTGTGTGTAAAGTGTGTTTTTCTGGCCATGTGTAAGGTACAAAGCTATTGGTCTGGTATTGCGGATGAAATGTGTGTTATTTTCGGTATTCCAATAGGACTAGATCCTCTGTGCCTCCTTCTTGGTCTTCCAGTTGGTCATATCATGAATGTCAAACACTAGAGGTTATTCAATCTATTGACTTTTGCCGCCAGGAAAAATAGTTCGCTCTTTTGGATCAAGAATGTTGCTCCAACAAAAAAGCCTTATAATAGGGATAGTTCAGAGCATTTGAAGTAGGGCAGTATATCACCTACGGTAGATGCTGGCTGGCACGCTCCCAGTTACACAAAGCGGAGATGGTCACCGGTAAAGATGCACTAGCTAAAAGACTCTAAATAATTTCTTATGACTCTTATGACTGAACATTCACATATTCATTTGGCAAACATTTTTGTAAATTTGAAGTCTAACAAATGTGAAATGGGCAAAACAAAAATTATGGCTCAGGCCCATTATGGACCAGAATGTAAATTTTAAAGGAGAACACACTGTGCAGTGCTGTTGTCAATGAAACCAGTATTTTAACTATGTTTCCTCAATCTCTGATGACATACTGTATCATGGTCATTTTAGAATTTATTACAGTAAATATATTACATATTTCCCCTTTAAATTGGAACTTTTGAATCTGGAAACAACGATATTGGCCATTTACCACAAATAAGGGTGCAGATAGGGTAACCTGTCTGCAGTAAATGCAATCCCCAGCTTTTCTTGCTGTGTCTGTGAAATCAATATCATTTTATTTCATCTATTGGAGAGACCCATATGGTCTGTTTCAGTATAAAAACCTCTCTGAGCCAAAGGTTCCTCTGCAGAGACACACTGAGAAAACATCTTCCATCATTCCACGTCTGCAGTGCAGGTCAAATTAGTTGAATTAATGTCACATAAGCAAACTGGTAGCAGTGCAGCAGGGAGCTACTAAGTCAACCCTCCCACCTCCACAGTTTTCTGGCAATTGCTCACTCTTTCCTGCAGTCACACACAGTCTGCGTGTCTGTGTGTGTGTGTGTGTACAATTCCCCGGCTGCAAAGTGGATTTTTGTTGCAACTATAGCGTATATAATCAATTGTTTGTCTCTTGGTTTTAGAATATGTGTCGTCTTGTCTATCAGCGGTCCACAGAGAGAAAGCGAGGGGAGAAAAGAGAGATGAGAGTGACAGAAATGGCGTGTGCGTGTGTGTATGTGTGTGTGATTTGTGCGATTTCTGTGCATTTCTGAGAATTTGCGAGTCTCTTTTTTCTCAATCCCTTTCAAAGGCTCCTCTCTGACACATAAAGACTTTCACTCCAAATCTCTGGCACAAGCCCAAACCCGGCAGATTTCGAGCCTAATTGGCCTAAACAACAGCGAGGGGTATCTTGTTTTTGCAAATGACTGTAGCGTTTTGTAAAGAATGTGCGAGCAGCATTTGTTTGGTTTGTTTAAAACCCTCACCAAATATAAATGAGCCTTGAAATTAGTAGCCCATGCAGACGTGACACATACTATAGAACCCGAGATAAATTAACCGTAATTATAAAATAAATGACAGCTAAAGTTTAAGACCTGGTGGCATTTGAAAATACCAAGTCTCCATCACTTTGTTGGGTTTTTTGTTAATGGAGCATTGTCAGTGACTCACGCATGACCTCCATTTTTGAGTTGTTGGTTAAAATGATCAAACCTCCTCCGCTTTTCTGATCTTCTCTTTGTCAGTGCACCTTCTATCAAGTCTGTGTCATCGAACATTAATAACACAGACACGCCCATGCAGCCCTATTCTGCTTTTGGTGTCTGCTACTAAGACTCACTAACCCACATATCTCCCAAAGACCCAGCAGATTCCAGCCGTAATTGGTACGCACAACAGCGAGGGGTAGCTCGGCTTTGCAAACATTTTTCACGAAAAGCCTGTGGCCACTTCTTCTTCTGCTGCTTTTTTTTTTAAATTTTATTTTATTTTTTACCCATTTCACGAATGAAAACATTCCAAAACACAAAATGTTTTTCACTCCGTTTCTCGCGAGCAGGAAAGACAGCAGAGCTGATGTACTACTGTGGTGCCACTGTGTACATACGCCGTTAGAAATTCATGAGCTGCACAATATCTAAGTTAATTTATATGCGGATATCAACAGAGAGTTGCTTGATGAATTATACATAGCAGATGCAACCCACAGAAGACAGATGAGTGAAATTAATGTGCACTTGCAGCTCCAGATCCTGGCCGCAGTTGGGATCTGTACAGTATACCCATGCAGAAGACTTCACAGACAATGAAGATGTAACACAAATACTATTTATGAGGCAATTTGATGCCAAATGAGCAACCACAGCATCGTCTTTGCTAAAAAAAAAGGTTAAATTCGCTACATCACAATTAAACCCTACACATTTTAAGGAAAACTGGGGACAACAAGGTTTCAGAGTGAATTCAGTCTGGTGTAGTCGGTTTAACCGCCCTTGAGCAAGACGGAATTCATGAGAGCTGTAGGAATGGGAGGCATGTTTGCCTATGAACATTTAAAGCAACCTCCACTGCAAACTAGAGAAAATTACATGGGGAGCCTTTGATATATAATTCCATTAAAAACATAATTCAACCAAATGACTAATTAGTGTGCTAAATGCAGTTATTGTGCTCCCTTAATTTAGTCATTCATACTCTCAAATTACTTAATTTGTTGTGTTAAAATGTTCTTGTCCCACTGACAATCCAGCTATGAACTGTTTGAACTTAATGCAGTTTTATTTTAATCTTGAACTCAGATACATGGATATATTTTGGTTGTTAAACACAACATTTTGTTATATTTAGCATCCCTTACAGAGGGAATATTCCTGTTTTTTTTCGTAAAACAGAAGGAGTAAATCAAATTGAGATTTGAGGGCACAATTAAAGGAGAAATCTCTAATATATTTACTGTACTAAATCCTAACCTGACCATGATATGTCACCAGAGATTAAGGAAACATGCTAAATTGAAATACCAGCTTCTCTGACACAGTGCACAGCCAGTATGCTCTCATTTGAAATTTCCTTTCCGGTCCAAAACATCTTTTTTTGTTTGTTTGTTTCACGTTTATTAGAGTTCAAATTAATGCTGAATGTTCGTCAAATGAGTGAATGCATGTTTATGGGTCATAAAGAAATCACTGATAATCTTTCAGATGGAGCGGAAGCTTTTAACAGTTGAGCAATTTGTTAATGGAGTCTGGCAGGCAGTCACTGAACTCCAACTCCAGAATGTGTATTTTCAGGGGAGTAGGCTTTTGTATGCAGGATAAGAGGCTTAGATTTACATTGACAGACAAATGACAGTTATGAACAGCTGATAAAGCTGCAGTGTAGTGGTACTCGTGGTTGCTTGTCATTGTCAAAAGTATAATGTTGCACTTGTCTTACGCTCTGTAGGCTCAGTGTCCCTGCAGCCTGCAGGCAACCTGCCTGAGCTTCCTCAAGTCTGGGGAGGAGAAGGCAGAGGAAACAACTAGCTTCAACCATGCTGTATTTTAAATAGGATGTCAACCTATTTAATATACTGCCTATGGCTCCAACTCTCTATTTAGACTGCAGTACTCATTTTTGAACACTAGGGTTTTACGCATTGCTCCTTTAAAGACAACATCTTGTTATAGTTACATCCCTTAGAGAAAACAAAGTAATAAAGATAATTAAATATTTATAAGATAAAAAAATTTGTAAATGAAGGGAACACATAAGTATAAAGACCCCATGATTAGCAATCTAAGGGAATGATTTGTAATTTGAGGTCACAAATTATAAATCTGGGGGAACATTTCTCAAAGGTTTGCACACTGACACCTCACACGCTGTGAAAATGGTGGGGGAGTAAAATAAGAAAAGCGCTTCATTTCCCTACCATCCAGATTGTTGAATTTCATTGCCAAGTACCTCCAGCACCCACTGCATGCTCACAGATCTTAACGTGAAGCATTCCTCTTCCTCGTGTCTGTGATATATAATTCATGGCCAACCGCCAGCTTCACAACAAAACATGCACCTTCATCTTCATCATTCTTAAGTCCCAAATAATCTCGCGTTTTTGTGGCTCTCTGCAGCACAGAAGTCCATGCGAGTTCTGCTTATATATTTTAATCTGAAAACAGTCAATAGAAGAAACCTGTTATGTTAAAAGAAAAAAATTTTGTTGTCTGGAATGCTGCATAACAAAAGATGCCTCGGGAGGAGCTGGGCATAAATAAAAATGCTGAATATCAGGATGGAGCGTATACAGCTTGCACTGACATGAGCTTTACTCGGAACAAGCACAATGTGTAGCTAGACAGAAAACCTGCCTTTGTTAGCTCAGGGACTGTGAAATGAAATCGAATAATGTGGACAGCGGGAGCTGAGGCTCGACTGTGGATGTAGCTCTCCAGTGTCAACACACATCAATAAACAACCTAATAAAAAGCCCCGTGGTCAAAACATTATTTCAGCTGCCGTTCCTCTTTCAGATGTGCTGAAAACACTTGCAGCTAAATCCTCACTCAGCTTCTTCCTTACATATTGTACAATGTGGTCCGTGTCCGACAGGTGGTTGCTGTAGGTTCACAGTCAGCATGTCTGGCAGAGCTGCAGTGCCTCTCACCTTCTGTCTTGTCTTGCCCTCTTCTTTTTGCTTGTCTTGATCTCTGATGTCCCTCTCTGTCTCTATACCATCTTCTTTCATTTTCCATTGATCGAATTGGCCCAAATCCTCCCACACATAAACCCTATACACCGTGGCAATAAAATAAGTTGGCTCAATCCATAAACAGGCCATATTGGCCTGATCCCTATCGCTCTTTCTGTCTCTGTCTTTTCCAGCATTTCCATCAAATCCTTTTCTACAGATGTGGGAGAGCGTTTGATTGACAGGTGGAAGTAGCCACAGCAATACATGGCTGATAAGGATCAGTGTGTGCTGCTGATGGCCTGTCTGCTGATCCGACCACAGGCGTCGGGTATGGCATTTATACCACTTGGCTGGCCTCAAGCTTTTAAGATAGAAACACCACTCTGTGTGTGTGTGTGTGTGTGTGTGTGTGTCTGTGTGTGTGTGTGTGTGTGTGTGTGTGTGTGTGTGTGTGTGTGTGTTGGGGATCAAGGATTACTGAAGATCTAGTGAATGAGAAAAGTAAGGAAAAGCAATATGAGTTTTGCCAAGAAACTGATACACGGAAAGTATAGATTATATTTTATACATGAACCCATTTATTTTTGAAGAATAATGGTGCTTTGTGTCAAAACTTCTTGGCCACATCTACCATAAAGTGAAATAAGAAAATATCCTATTTGTATTTACAGTTTTTAGCGCTGTAACCTAAATAACTGTTTAGCATCAGTGTTTTAGACTAGGGGAGACCGGGGAGTGTTGTAACACCAGGTGAGCTGTAACACTCTCTGTTCTACCAATTATGAAAAAGTGCTGTAGATACCACGATTTGACTTCCATAACTTAACAACTGACTTTGTCACATTAAATTGTTCACTTTACTCAAAACTTAGTAAGTAAGTAGTAAGTCATACAAAGGTGTTTATATAGGATCATAGAAGAAAATTTAAAATAGAACGTCTGTATACACATACAACATTAAAGCAGATGTGTTTTTCAGTATATGGAGTGAAAGTGTGGAATTGCCTGGACATTAAAATGTTCACGTCATTAAATTTAAGAAAATTTACACAGAAAAACTAATGGGACATTATGCACTTAAGGTCACTGATGGTACTTGAGTATTGTTGATTTTTTTTTTAAAGTAAAGTAAAGTAAAGCAAAGTAAAGTCAATTGCAGGATTTCACACTTATATTTCAAATTGTTATGTTCTTCCCGCTTCTGTAATTATGTTCAGTAAATTATCACTTGTGCTTCACTGAGAGACCAGCAGAACTCAGAAAACAACTTTTTCAACTTTAAAAAGAGTAAACATCTTCTTGACTCATCCACTTGTTTATTTTGGTAAGGAAGATTTTAAGTTCTAAACCAAATATTTCATGTTAAATTTCAGCTTCACCCTTTGAGCAGTTATGAAACTACTATCAGACGCAGCTAGAGAGTGGTTAACGTTCCCCATGCAGTTTTTCACTCGAATTTAGATAAGACAAGCACTTTAATTAAAAGGCACCCTGTGCAATGTGCATTTGAGCTAAGCAGATACTTTACAGAATGTATTATTTTTAAAGGGTTCAGATTCTTTAGAAAGCCATCCCTCATATGCTGTTAATTTATCTTTGTGACTATCTAATATGGCCTACAGTTGCTCTCACAAATGTATTTATTGCAGGTTGGACCAATAACATCCTGTATTTTTTGTTATTTGCCGTCAGCAAGTAAGAGAATGAGGAAAACTGCAGCTGCACTGAAATAACATATGTTTCATCACGCATCTGTTCATTTTGACAACTCTCAGATGGTATTATATGCAGCTGCCAATTACAGGTATCAGTTGTGATGTGCAATTCCAAAATATTTAACACATTAAGTGTTTCTATTTGCAGTACATTTAAATACTGAACTGACCCTCTGAGTAATGTGAAGAAGCCTCTCTCTGGATAGCGGTACAGTAAGGCTTCTCAACTTACTTACTTTTAAGTTCTAGCTTATCTAGTAACTGACACTACGCTGAGCTAAACAACTTTCTAACTATTGGTTTTTCTCAGTGAAATGTGCATGTAAAGGTACATGTAAAAACAGAGCAAAAACAATGGGCTTTCCATCTTAAGACAGATGAGTTAGAGGTTTTATTATGAAATTTTGAACACTTATGTGTTGGTTGAAATTTGTTCAAATGTGACTTTTAAAGTGACAATCATATTTTGTGACAGCAGCAATGCAGTTATAGCACTCATTTCTAGCAAGTGTCCGAGTTGCAGCAGTTATCGGCTTCCTTGCCTGTAGATGGCGCTCATAAACAACAGATGCAGGTTTGAAAAGTGCTGGCGCTGTTGGATGATATTAGCTGGACCTGATTTCAGGTCCTTCACATCCATGACACTGTGTGTCCTTGTGTAGACAGAGAGAAGCAACGATGTGTGTGTGTTAAAAGAACAAACAAGAGATGAGCAGGCAGACACACACTTGCCCACGCTCACATCCGGGCGCAGGTGTTCATATCCTACCAAACACATTATTTCCCACTTGATCAGCCAGAAAGATAATAGTATGTTGCTGTGCAAAGAGACTATAGATGAAGCCAACAACAATATACCTCCCTGCTTCGTGCCACATAACATGTCATTATGCCAAACCTTTCCTCTCCCTCACGCACATTGAGTTCAGCTCTACATTTTCTCCTGTCAGGCAACATTTATGTCCTTACACCTGCAGCACCTGTTGCAAATCCCTTTGTAGCGTCCTTACTTTCTCACGCACCCCGATCAAAAGGGTCGGGGTGTTCAGAAAGTTCAGCTGCAGGAAAAACAGCACAATTCAATGTTTTTGCACTGTGGTGTAACAGAAAGATAGAACAGGTAGATGGTGAAGCAGTAACAGTATGCTAGGAAGGTTGGGTCCCCATACACCCTATGGATATACTTTTCCAACTTATATTGTATAATTCTCAAGGTGTCAGGTAAACAAATTTTGACGTTCCCAACTTAAAGTATAGTCCCAAGGGTCCGTGTGGTGGCCATCGTTGCGGCTATTTTGGATTTCAGATGAAAATAGAAAATCTAAAATAACTTTTGAACCAGAAATCATACAGAGACAAATAACTCTGTCTACAACTGGAAGGGTTATTGCCACAATTATAACAAGTTTGATATATTAAAATCTGAAGAAAAGAAAAATTACACAAACAAAATAATGCACACTTAAAGGAGCATTACATAGCAATTGTGCTGCATATTAAATAGGTTGAAATCCAATTTAATATACGTCCTCCTCCACCTCCTCCCCAGACTTGGGGAATGTTCTGAAGGTTCCAGTAGCATAGGATGCACGCAGCATCATTAATTGACCATAACAAGTGACGATGAGTCCCCCACTGTAAACTGATCAGCTATTTAGAACTGCCAATTGTCTGTCATTGTAAAGTTAAGCCCGTTATCCCAAAAAAGCCCACTGCTCCGAAAATACACACTCTGGACTTTGAGTTAAGTAGCTGCCTGTCTCATTGCCCAGATTCCATTAACATAATGCTCAATTTAAACGTTAAAACATCTACATCTTCTACAAGATCAGTAATGATTTCTTACGACTCATAAACAGACACTATCTCATTTGGCGAACATTCAGCATTCATTTTAACTCTAATTAACAGTTATTCTGGCCCGGAATAGAAATTTAAAAGGAGGACACCGCAGCTGCAGGGTTGATGTCAGTGAAGCAGAACATGTTGCCTTAGTCTCTGATGACATATCATGGTCATTTTATGATTTATTACAGTAAATGTATGACAGATTTCTCCTTTAAATTCTGGCAAAACATCTGTTTATATACCCACGCAAACACTGAAATCGGCTAAAATTGACAGTGATTAGGGAAAAATAAAACATGAAGTAAAAAAGAAAAGCCCATGCAAACACTCACACAAAGACTTCCCACCTGTGGACGAGTGTGAATTCTGATGACAACCCCCCTTACATGTAATAAAGGTCACAATCACACACATACACACTAGCAAATGAACAAACAGGCACACTTCCACCCTCAGTCATGCACGCACAAGCCAACTCCGGGCTTCATTTTCACCCAGGGAAATCAAGATGATCTGTGCTCTGGCTATGGCTTCTCTTTGATGCTCAATTAACTCAGGCAGACCTGGCTAGCCGAGCCAATTATTAATTCAGCTTAGCAAGTACATTGTGGCAGGCGCAGGAGTGATGTCATGGCTAGGCAACCACACACACATACCACTCTCACTGTAGGACCAGCACTAAATACATACCATTAGGTTTTAATATGCAGCCGTTTAATTTTTGACACTGGCAAATGTAGCATGGTGCAATTCTGTGGTTTTTCTTCATCACATTCTGTTTTTTTTTTCTTCACACCTCTGTGTCACTTCTTGCTTTTGATGATTCCTGGTCTCTCACTCAGCCTCTCTGCTTCTTCCTCTTCTCGCTGCTTATTCTAACTCCCCGACGAGCTCTGTCACTTATTTTCCATCTCTCTGTCTTTCACTTTACACCCCCTCCTCCATCTTTTCCGCCGTTTACCCCTTCCTGTGAATCCTCCCCTTCTCTCACCTGCATCCTTAACCCCCTCTTTCTCGTGCTTTTTTCTCATCACATCATTTCCTTTCGCTTTCCTTTTCTCTTTCTTTGTTTTCCCTTGCACGAAACACTGAAGGGAAGGAGCGAGGATAATGGAGTGGGGAGAGAGGAGGAGGGCTGACAGAGGGAGTCCCATCTGCAGTGAGCTCATTAGGAGATGGGAGGAGAATCAGCGGCAGAAGCACACTAGTAGGCATCCACACGTCCCTGTCTGTCTCTCGTTCTCACACACACATATTGCTGCCTTGCTGGATTCATTCCAACACTGACACATCGCTACCTCCTCTCTCTTCTTCCTGCTGCGCTCCTCAAAGTCCTCCTCTCATTAATCACTACAATATACAATACACAGCAATCGGGGAATGCTTTTACCTTTTAGCACCTTCCTGTACTATGGGGCCATATATTTTTACTACATGTGGCATCAGTGAAAATCGAGCCATAAATCCAAAAGCATTGTTAAAGCTGGACAACTTTCCTTCTTTTCTTTCTTTTTCTTTCTTTTGCTGTGAAAGAAGGAAGAGTGTGATACATCACTGATGGGAAGATTAAACGCTCAAGGACACTTCAGAAGACTAAATCCCCAAATGCAGCCTAAGCTTGACCTATACCATTGTTGATGGCGTGAAGCCACCTGAAAGCTTATTCAGGGAAAAGACCCTTTTAGTAAGTCCCACCCTCCTTAGTTACTGTTGCTACGTCTGTTAAGCTATCCATTCTTGCAGTTTACAGTGATAACGGTTGCAGATTTAACATCGAAATTGGTAGTCATTTTTGACATTCTTTTTGAAGTAGCAACTTCTAATTTCTAGCCGTGGACTGTGGATTTTGTCAGCTAAAATGATGACTCTTGCCAGCAGATTTCATAAGTGCAGCTAACTAATGTAAGCCAATGCTAATACTTAAACTCCATGAGTCAGCTGAGAAGGAGACTTTTTAATGTTTCCATCGGATACATTTTTAAACGAGAACCCTGTAAAAGGATCTTAAATATGTAAAGTTACTGAATGGCTGCGTATATGATGATAAGGTTGATGCTAAAAGACTGAGGCTAAAGCTACATCGCACCAAACAGTGTTACAGTGAAATATGACAGGTATATGTGATAGATGATAGAAATACAGTCATCAACATCTGAAAAGGAATTGCAGGGATTAGATAAGTGCCGTGGACTGTGAGACGGCCACCCAACCTGACTAACTGGACCTCAATTCCCCTAGAAAAAGACCCAGGATAAGAGCTAATAGCAAAACAGAGAGAGAGAGTTGGTGGAGGAACACTTTGATTTTCCTCCTTCTCAAACCCCCCACAAATTAACCCCTGGGAATAAGCCATGTGTGGCAAAGCAGTGGTACCCAACACAACTTTTGCTGGAGGTAACATTATTGCAGGTAAGCTCAGTAGCCTGCAATGCTAACGTTTGCATTAGTGCAGATAAAGACAAAGCTGAATCCATTCCTCACATGTGCTTGTGTGTTTTATATTTTTGAAAGACTACAAGAAAGACCCATGATACACTGAGTGTAGACCTTCGTCTTATAGCCACATGCACACTTCAACATGTAGAGAAACGCAAAGCTTGACAGGCCTGCTGTGACAAGTTAGGTTTGCTAATCTATGATTGGACAGTTGCTGTCAGGAGGAGGGGCTTAGCGAGGGGACAAGTGTCATTAGTACCTTCAGTCTTAACACCTGACTCTTAACGTCCGGGAGAAGAACCACCTATTTCTCAGTCATTGTACATTCACCTTATTTGCCTAAATTAAACTCATTTACCATTTGGAGCCACTGATATGTGAAGTGCAGGTTCAAACAGACAAACTACACTAGTTGCACACTCCAGTCTAGGCAGTCTGTGATGCCACTGTCTACTCCTTTCACCTCTAAACTACTAATATTTTTCCCTCAGGGTTTAACGTGAAGGTCAGCAGATGGTGAGGATACAATAATGGTGCAGGGAAATATGAAAAGAAGAGGTCATGTCACATCAGCAGAAAGCTTGGTAAACATCTTAAAAAGTTCTTTGTGCAGCATTCCAAGTGATATTCCCAAGGTGTTCCATTTTCTCGTTATTAAACAGTATTAACTGGTTGCCCGCCAGGAAAATTTGTCACTGCTTCCCCTTCCTCACGAAGAGGCCAAGGGGTCTGTGACAAACCAACATCCTCTGAGCTGCGAGGGATTCTGTGTCCTGCTCAAGGACTCTCAGGTAATAAAAGGGGGCCTTGACACCTGACCTTTCTGGTTGAAGAATGGGCACCTCCAACTACACCACATTGTGTGCGATGAACACCCAGCTAAATCACACACCAGTTGTGATCAAAGGTGAAAAAATATTGTAGTTTCACATATGTAATATGCAAAAAGATCAACTCATTAAGTGGTGCATTGGAATGTTGCTCCATTTGTACTAAGAAGCAGTGTTGGACAATAAAGTAATGTACTTGTTTGTCATTAATTAATAAAACAAGTTGAAAATCAGTGATTACATGACAGTCAGTAATCCCAGTAATGCTCCATTATGTCGACATTTTGGAGGTTGGCATGTTGCTGTCCTGCCAGGAAGTCTGCTTACAGTGTGTGTTCAAGAGACAGACTAGTCTGGGATATGCTGGCTTCGCACGAGGTTGGAAGGATGTCATAAACAGAGGGCGTTGTACAATGCACAACAACCTGTGGAGTATGACACACCTACTTTGGTTCTCTTGGAAAACCTGCTGTTGTTTCGTTCCGGCTGGTGACCGACTTCTCAGGTTCCGGACCAATTGATTTCTGGTGGAAATGCTCAGAACAGAATGAGAGCCACTGCTCAGTGATACACACTCACTCAGCTGCATAGTACAAACCCACTGAGCTGGGTGACGAGTGAGAGGAAAACAGTCTGACAGCTTGTAGAGTCAGAATATTTTAACATCTAATGCAGTGAATTGATTTTTTTTTCCTCTTGAATTTGAATGAAATGTGTTTTACAATGGGTAAAGCAATTAAGTAGGTCTTATTTCAATAAATACATTCAAAAGGTGTACAGTTATATTTTTCTATTTATTAAGAAAAAATGGGCATACAGTAAGTACATAGTGTGCATAATATGACATGGAAATTTTTCACATATCGGCCAACGCTAATGTGGGTGTGGAGGCCTTGGATGTAATGTAAGTAATTAATTTTTCAGTTAAATAATTACTAACGTAATGTAATTCAATTTCAATGATTAAATCAGGAAAAACTGATAACAACAAGAGTAAAAGAGTAGCGCTGGTGAAGCAGTCATGCAATGTTTTATCCCGTTATCCCGATTCTTTTTTTTGTTCTCAGCTTAGTCTCAGTTTGAGATAGGTTCATGTTATGTTTACAGAAAGAGCTTACAAAACAAAATGAATATTCCTTCTTTGGAAATGTATTGCCCGTCCAGTATTTCTCTTTAAACCTGCCATGTATAAAATACGTGGACCTAATGAGGAAGACTCAGCAACCAACTCAGTGCTGCATCACAAGCAGGGGTGAATATATTCCTGATGTGGCAAGCTGCTAATTTATTTCATTCTCACTCTGATTAGTAATAGTAAAGAAAGCAATGATACACATCACAAGGACACAGATGAGCTCAAAGCACAACATCTAGAATATTACCTGGACACATCCACATAAGATAGCCATGTTGGGTGCACTGCACAGCACCCTTGAGGGAAAGAAGAGTGATATTGGAGGTTTAATGGTGCGTAACATGTATGTAATCTTGTAACAATTCCACAGTAATGGGGATATTGTAAAATTGTCCATTAGCAGGGACACATCAGTGTTTTTTATGTCATTAAACAAGCTCATAAGCATCTAGTTGCCAACAAAAGCATCAAGTCGGCTGATTGATGAGCACACTGAGGCTGTCAATTAGCACCTCCCCTGTGTCCATGAATATGCAATCAATGCAATTGACAAGTATGGATCGAATGTCAGCCTGCCGCCCGAGGCCCATTCACATTGCATTTTAGATAACGTAAAGAAGAAAACAACCCACAGCAGATAACAGAGCTCAAGGCCATCAAAGTGTTAAATCAAAGCATTCGCTCCTCATTTTGTTTCTCATCTTGATGGTGTTTCATGCTCTACAGTTATTTCTTGTTATTTTCTTCTCTTAGTCATGTAGTAGTCATAGATAGAAAGGACATGAGTAGACATAGATATGGATACTTCTCCATAAAAGATAATAGCTATTTTTGTGCCTCCAAGGAGAAAAGGGTCATAACTAGAGCTTGATTTCATATCAGCCCATCATGACTAAACTGCTAATAAAAGATACACAGTCAATACAACAATAGCTTTCTTGACAAATGAGCAGCATCAGATGTTGCCTCTGGGCTTGTGTCACACCTCAAAGAGGTACAATATTTGCCACCGGGCCTCAAAGCACCTCTGGAGGAAAACCATTTGTGCACTTTCAACAGGCATCTAATCTAATATTTAGGTCCTTAAACACAAATGAAAACAAAACGTTGTTGTACACTCACTTGTATAAGGAATATTTGTATCCTGAATCTGTGTTGAAATTATAAATGCGCACTGAGATGCGAAGGGGAAGAACTTTCTGGACTTGTCTACTTTGATGCGGAGGTCTAAGGTCAGGTTTAATTGTCGAACAGGAGCCCTGGACCTGGTAGAGATTCATTGTCTTGCTCCTTTGTCTCCCTGCTCACTACGCTGTCCTCCATGTCACATGAATTATGAAAATTCCTGGAACAAGTAAAAGTAGAAGGGATGGGAATAGTCTCATCCCACTGAAAGCCCGCTGTCTTGTTATTAAGTATAAGATCAAATAAAATCTGAAGATTACATTTCATTTCTGACATGTTAATACAGTATAACTCTGAATGTCCATTTACCATTGTTACTTTGCTGTATGCTCAAGCAAGGGTCTTCAAAAGGGGGTCTCTACGGGATACTCAGAGTTTCTGCAGGGGATCCTCCAAATTATTGTTTTTGTTTAATTGTTTAATTGTTTAATTAAAATATGTCTGAAAGCACACATTAACATGAATCCAACATATTCCTAGCAGAAATAAATAGCAAAAAAAAAAAAATTCCCACAACACTGACAAAAGGCTACCCATGAATCCTTGTGCAGTCAACTAGTCAGTTAAATCTTATCAAAAGATATTGTCCAGTAAGTTTTATTATTATTATCCCACTGTTGTGAGCCACAATTGATCATTTTGTAACTTTATGACCAAGAGACTCTGACAGTGCCCTGGTGGCTCAGGTGGCGGAGCACACTCCCCATGTATGGCTACAACTCTTCAGCAGCGGTGGTGGGTTTGATTTTGGCCTACAGCCGTTTGCTGTGCGTCTTTCCCCCTCTCTCTCACCCACTTTCCTCCATCTAAAGCTGCTGTGTCAAATAAAGGCGAAAAAAGAAGAGGCTGACACACCCTTCACCTCAGAAATCACTGATAAAAACACAGAGGGTGAAGCTAAAACACTTAACATTAGCCACGCTGCTGATTTATCAGCTACAGGTCAGTGGTAACTTAAAAAGGCCCAAAAATATTCATGTGGTTTCTGCTGTGTCTCTTTATCAGCTAAGGGGCCCATGGCCTGAAAAATGCTGAAGACCCCTGTGCTAAAGCATTATCATACTCACTAAACTGAGCTATTTTACAGCCTGGAAAGATGATTTTTATGCCAGTCCTTTCAACACACTACTGGCCAAATACCCAAACTTCAAAGAAGACATTTGACAGGGGAGCTCCAGCCTCTCTTGATCTAAATCATTTCTCATTTCATGTATCAAGAATTGGCCTGCAGGTGCAGCATGCTGTATCAGATACATGCCCCTAATACACCACAACAAGGGTTCCCGAACTTTTCATGTCACGGAGCCCCACAATAGATGCACATTAGACCATGGATGCCCAATTTGAGAAGATTTTTCCCTAAAGAATCGCTTCTGAGTAATTAAAAAAAGTAGGTTAGAACAGTGGTTCAATAGGGTTTGCAGATGCACACTGGTGTGCCATGGGAGTCCATATGTGCCTCTGGACTCTGGGATAACCATGCATTATTATCACTATCGTAATATATAACAATACAAAAAGTTACAAATTCATTTTTAATTTACTATATCAGAAGTTTGTACGCTCTAATTTCCTATTACAAAGGCAAAAAAGTCCTTTAAAAACCTTTCATCAAAGAAAAAAATTTCCATTTGCACATTGGCTGCATTGATTAGGTTGGTTATAGAGGCTATTTTGCACGGATATGAATACAGGTGTACCTTGACATTTTGGCCTGTGCATTGAAAACCACTGAGTTAAAAGATTATAAAGTATATATAGTCAAACGATGATCAAACCAGGATCACTATAAAGTACAATCAATCAAAAAAGCTAACCTTATTTCTTCCCTTGTTGTTCCAGCTTCCAAAAGATATGATAAAAGTTTAAATATTCTATTCCTACTTTTGCTGGGGACGACCCATTCAAGTTTGCCAGTCACAAAATGTTGTTAGATCTGTTACGCTATCAATGCATGAAACCACACCCGACTCTCACTCTCGAATGAGTCTAAAATTCCTAACAGTTACTGTATTTTAAAATCCTCCCCCGACCCTGCCCTGCTCTGCTCTGCTACAGGGAGGATAACTATAATTCAAACTCTTCCCTCCCTTCATCAGCATTACTCTCTGAGGCAACTGCCGGGCAAGCTCATCCCGGCAGCTCTTTGGACTGTCGTCAGCACTCCATCCTGTGGACGCCTGCCAGTAGCCCCTCCGTCCGATCAATAGGCACCGGCGGCTAGCTTTCCCCCTTTGCTCCCTCTCCCTCTCTCGGCTACCACAGTATAAAGACTGTTCTGTTCTGCCGGCGCAGCATAGTGATTAGGCATTAGGCCTGCGCTGCTGTGTGAATTAGCTTAATCTGTGTCCGCGATGAAGGACGAGGCTTTTCATGCCCACTGGAGACATTCACTGGACATAAAAGAAGCTAATCTTTAGGAAATTTAGAGAGGCGATGGAGTGAGAGTGTGTATGTGTGTGTGTGTGTGTGTGTGTGTGTGTGTGCGTGCGTGTGTGTGTGTGTGAGGGAGACACAGTTCCCACAGTGATAGGTCTTTTGTAATGCTGCTTATCCTTCAACAATAAAATAAATCTATCTAAGTTCCTGAAGATGCGTGGCTCACGGGCAAGGAGAGCGTTGTACTGTCATCACTTAAAGTACCGGAGGAAGTGAATAACATGCTGGTTGAAGCAGACTGAGCAGTGGTTGTCAGTGGGAGGGGAGGAAAATCTATATCCCCCATATTCCTGCACCAGAGGTCAGTTTGAGGGGAATTAGAGGGGATTGTACTCTCCTAGTAACATGGCTGCTTACCTGCCCACAGAGCACGGGAGCTGCCTGCAAACCTGCAACCCAAAGTTTTACAGTTTTGAAGCACAAGACAAAGGGTTTAATGCGATACAGCCCTGAGCACACACTAATTCCCTCGCCCTCTCTGTACAGCTGTCCATCATGCACCTGCCCAAGTGCTGAACATGAACCCAGAGCATGCCTAACAGCAGCCCAGCCCTCCTCCTCCTCATCTGCTGGATATATTGTACGCCCTTGACAAACTGCCAGCACACAATTCCCCTCCTGCAAATGTCTATTGATCACAGCACAAGTACGGCTGTGGGAAAGGTAAGGAGCCCTGTACCCATACTCTTATCCTTGTGTCACCTCTCATGCTCACAGACAAAAGGGAATCCCATAAAACTTAATGGCTATCAGGAGGCAACGACAGACTTTGGCCCAGTGATAAATCATATACCATATTAGAACATAACATCATGTCCAAATGTGTTTAGGGATGTAACAACTTAACTTCTGGTTGTGAATGGAGTTGCCAAAACAAAATAATCATCATCATGTGGCTAGGAAGAGCAGCCATACCCCTTTTGTTTACAAGGTGCTTTTCACACCTTTGGAGCACTTTTACGCACAACCAGTGGTGAATTTGGGTCAGCAGTCAGCTGGGGCCAAATATCTGCTGTGTGTTTGGGTGATCGGAGCACAGTCAGACGCTTGTTTCTGAGAGGAAGCTTTCAAGCGAGCTTGTTATCAAAAGCAGAGCCTTTTAAAACCAGCACTTTCACAAAAAACACCCACCATGCATGATCCAGAAGTCATGCTCACATTTCCTGCGCATTGCAAAAGCACTAAAAACACAGGCGTTTTGAAGACCTGTCACCTTCATGTTCTATAGCAGAGCAAAATAACGCGATGACTTACCGAAATGAGATCCTGGCCACTGGCAGCGACCGGCTTCCCCTTGTTTCCCTTCTGCCCCCGAGTCCGCCTCTCCTTCCAGTCAATCCGCAGCGTGCTTAGATCAGATCAGATGCGCCTTTTCGCTGCGTCCTGCGTCCAGAGTTGCCGAGGATGATGGAGCGACCATTTGCCGGTGTGTTGGGCCGGGGGTGCAAGGCTGAGGCATCCGCAGGGAGGAGGAGGAGGATGTGAAAGAGACGGAGGAGGAAGAGGCGAGGCGCTGGGTACGAAAGCGAGAAAGAAAGAAGGAGAGAGACAGAGAAAGAGGAGAGCAGCGAAGCACTGCAGCGATGGGGAGGCAACGGCACCACAGAGGAGGAGAGGAGGCAGACAGCAGCAGCACCACCACAGAGGAGGAGAGGAGAGGAGAGGAGGCAGACAGACAGCAGCTCTCTCTCGCTTTCGCACTCACTCACGCACATGCACCGCCATCATGCGAGGACATGGAGCGCCATCTTCAGGCGGTGTGTGGTAGGTTGGGAGTTGTCTTAGACAGTTAATGTGTGTCATATGTGCATATTCCCATTGTGACTTCTTTGCTATTTGACAGACCATTGGGGAGTGTCACTGTGGCTCCGCAGGGAACCCTCAGGGCTTATTGCATCCTCAGTTTCTTCTGTTCCACTTCTACAACCTTAACAAGTGCTGCGTTTTCACTGCTGTGTGCTGTACATGTCATGTGAAGGTCCACTGTGTAAGATTTGCAGGGGCAGAATATGGCAGGAATGGAATATAATCTTCCATTACTGTACTGAAAAGAAGAATCGTTTTGTTATCTTGTGCGTTGGAAGGCGCTGACATTTTGTAGATTGAGCGACTGATCAACTGATCGAAAAGATAATCAACAGAACAAAGAAAGTATTAGCTGCAGCCCTACTTTCATGTTTGTTTTGTGTTAGTGCAGCGATGTCATGTGAAATTTATGGCGTACTTTGAATGTAAAAGGCTGTATTTTTAAAATGTAAAGAAAACTATTGTTGGGGGGGAAAGAATCGTTGGGTTTTCTTTACCTTAGAATGAGCCATTTAGGGAGAAGTTTGTCTTACGTGAAGGCCGCCATGTTTCACTGCCATTCTAGAGTAGCCCCACCCCCCACATTATAGCCTATTGGCTGGCTAAAAACAAAAACACAACAGGTGATATTGTTTGCTCTTGCTAGCTAAAAAAATAAAAAAAAATAACGAAATGTTAAATTGTTTGCTAGCTAGCTAAAAGGTTAGTGTTACATTGTTTGCTTGCAACAAAAAAAGTAAACAAAAAACAAAAAAACATTACAATGTTTGCTTGCTAACTAAAAAGTAAAAAACAAAACAACAACAATTACAATAAAAAAAGCAATAAACAACTATTGTTGGCTGGCTAAAAATAAAACAAAAAAACATTATATTGTTTGCTAATTAAAAAGTTAGCAAAATGTTATATTGTTTGCTAGCTTGCTAAAGAGTTGGTTAGCCTAGTTAGCCTACTCATGATGGCTTACCAGAAAATTATTTTGCTCAAACCATCTAAAAAAAAAACCCCAGCTATTTTACAAAGCGAAGCCTTCTCAAGTCTAAGTTTAAAGTTAATACTGGATCACAGTATAAATTGGAGTTCAGAGTTTTGGTCCAACATAATTAAATTTAATCTAGGTTTAGAGTAAATTGGGGTTTTAAGAGAGGTTTAAATTTAATCTACATTAATTTAAAGCTAGTTTAAAGGGTTGGTGCAACATAAATTAAAGTTACAACCTTGAATCAGGGTTAAAAAATAAACATTGTTAGTGCAACCCAGCTTTACAGAAAGTCTTCACCCATGGCACCAATTAGCCTCCCGTCACACACCAACACATAAACAATCATGTATTCCCTTGAGACCTTAACCTTTACCATGACCATACTACCTAACCCCAATTCTTACCTCAACCCAACCTTAACCAAAACTGAATTGTAATCCTGATATTCATACCTGGGGATACCTGGGGATGTGTTTTTTCTTCCCAAGTGAGAGATGAGTCCCCATATGTGATTTTCCCTCTCAATACGACCACCAACCGCCACCAGCCCACCCCATGATGCTGTTGCAATTCCCCATCCCCCCCCCCCCCCCCCCCCCTTTTTCCCCCACATACTATACACTCCATGGCAACCAGATCCCCACTGGGTTATATGATGATAATATCAGCTGACCTGCGCTCCATCACCAACACTCCAGCAACCACTACCCCACACTTTTCCTCCCTCGCTCGCTCTCTCTCTCTCTCTCTCTCTCTCTCTCTCTCTCTCTCTCTCTCTCTCTCTCTCTCTCACACACACACACACACACACACACACACACACACACACACACACACACACACACAGACACACACACACACACACACACACTCCTCTCTCTTCTA
>JAJHUR010096975.1:7153-20570 GCA_027495735.1 Lutjanus campechanus
AGAGACAGATATATATATATATATATATATATATATATATATATATATATATATATATATATATATATGTTGCATTTATAAAGTATGTCAAAATGTCCTTTATTATACAGGAAATAAAACAATAAGATGACCTATTAACTCAGCACTTTTCAATAGCAAGCGTTGAGATAATATCAGATGGTTTGTCATTTTTATAGATCATCTAAAGGGCCCTGTGTTTTTATGGATGGAAATATTTTACGTCTCTTATGCATTAAAACCACAAACTTGAGGCTGACATATTTGTTTTCTTTGTATTTTACGATTTCCACAAAATGTTAATAAAGTTTTTTGTGTTTGAACACAAAGACGTCGATTCAAACCTGATCATGAGCTCATTGAACTCCATCATCTTTTTAACTGGATGTGTTTGTTTGTGTTTACAGATGCTCGAACTTGTTACCATGCCAACTGTCAGTACGGCTGTGAGGTCATCAAGGGGGCGGTCCGATGCACCTGTCCGTCTCCGGGGTTACGGCTCGGACCAGACAGACGCACCTGCGTCGGTGAGTCTGTCAGTTTCTGCTGCTGGAAGATGAAGATGTTGGCTGAGACGTCGTTCATCCTCCACCTCTCCGTCTCCGTCTCCGTCTCTCTGCAGACATCGATGAGTGTGTGTCGGGCGGTGGTGTGTGTCCTCGTCGCAGGAAGTGCGTGAACACGTTTGGGAGCTTCGTGTGTAAATGTCACCTCGGCTTCAAACTCACGTACATCAACGGACGGTACAGCTGCATCGGTGAGGCTCCGCCTGTGTTCACGATGTCTCCAGAACTTTAAACTGGAATAAAAAAGATGCTCAGTACTTTTTATAAAACAACAACAACAAAAAAAAAGATCTTTTTCTTTTTAAATTAATAAACTGCTGCTTCAGAGAAAATCACTGAACCGACACAAATTTCAGGACAAATAAAAACCAGTGTTTGTAAAGTTACTGTTAAAATGTAATATGTTACACGTGAGTAATAAGTTACTTTACAGTATTACTGTCTGTGTAGAATGATGCAATGTTCCTTCTGCAGCAGCTGTGGAGACTAAAAGAAAAACTCCTAAAAGAATATGAAAATAAATGTGGAAATATAAAGAAAAATAAAATATCTCTCTCTCTCTCTCTCTCTCTCTCTCTCTCTCTCTCTCTGTTATCAGATAAGGACTCTCGGCCGTTCTGTTCTCTGAACCCGTCCTCTCCAAAGTGCAGGTGTAAAGACGGCAGCTGTGCAGGTAAAAACATCTGTCTCAATGATTCACTGTGATCGTCTGTGCCGAGACCAGATCAGACTGATGTCGTCTGAATCATTCAGGTTCCTCTGAAACAAACCAGTAGAACACAGAACATACGTGGAACCCAGCAGGTGTGTTCGTTCTGAGTTTGTGTCTGTTTCCTTCCAGCTGTTCTCAAGGTCACTCTGGAGCCTCAGAGACCGAAAACTACAAGAACTACAACTCCCACCACCACCACCACCACTACTGCTACTACTACTACTACTGCTGCTACGACAACAACAGCTCAGCCCATCACCACGACAACCACTACGATAACAACAACCATCCCAACTACAACAACTACTACAACTACTACACCTGTTACTACGACTACACCTGTTACTACGACTACACCTGTTACTACGGTTGCTACATCTGTTGCTACGACAACTTCCACCACTATTTCAAGTACAACACCAACTACCACCACTGCTGCTACGACGACCTCTACCCCTGAGCCGACTACGACTGAACTGGACACAACAACTGACACAACTACTACACCAGCTCCAACTACTACACCTGCTCCAACTACTACACCTGCACCAGCTACTACACCTGCACCAGCTACTACACCTGCTCCAACTACTACACCTGCACCAACTACTACACCTGCACCAACTACTACGACTACAGTGGAACCAACAACAGTTACCACTGTTGCCCCGACAACCACTCCGCCCATCACCTCCACCTCCTCTCTGGTAACGACCACAGTGAACAACAGGATCAATAAGGAGGTGACACAGCGACAGAGAGGAGACGTGCACAGTGAGGACACACACACACACACACACACACATAATTAATGTGCAGGTATTCTAATTATTGATTATTTGTATCAATACACGAATCATTTCTGACCTTTTATAAACCAAATGATTAAAGGTTCTGTGTGGAACTTTCAGACGGTTCTTGTTCTTGTGTGTTTGTGTTTCAGTCCCTCGACATCCGGGTCAGAACCAGGTGTGGGAGTTTGACATCGAGCTGGGAAACACGGCCGAGGACGCCCGAGACGATCCTGGTGAGGGTGTGTTTGTTTTAGTCACCTGCACAGAGCTGAACCTGAACCAGCTGGACTCAAACAGACTCTGTGTGTGTGTGTGTGTGTGTGTGTGTGTTGTAGGGGTGTTTGCGCTCCACTGCTCCTTCGATCACGGTTTGTGTGACTGGATGTCAGACAGAGAAGGAGATCTTCACTGGGAGACTGTTCACAGCCCTGCAGGTAAAACACACACACCTGTACAATCTGATCATTTATAATCAATAATCATTCTGACGAAAACTCAAGTTTTCTACTTTCTGTAACTCAGTGAGAGAAGTTCTATCAAAGTAACATCACCCTGTGAAATACAAGTAAAAGTCCTGCAGTTAAAAACTGTATTTAAGTTCTCATGTAAAGTTTTCATTAATGAGTGTCTCCTCTCAGGTGGGCGGTACCTGTCCGTCCCCGAGCTGAAGGCGGGGCAGAGGAGCGTCCGCGGCGCTCGATTGGCCGTGCAGATCGTCCCGCCCTGGAGCCACGGCGACCTGTGCTTCTCCTTCTCCCATTGGCTGACGGGGCATCATGTGGGCGTGCTGCAGCTGTTTGTGAGGACGAGAGGACGCGACCGACGGTAACACACACACACACGCACACGCACACACACACGCACACGAGTTGAGACAACAACACGTTAGAGTCACCTGAGTCACGTCTGCCTTCTGATTGGCTGCTGCTGCAGGTACAGCCCCGCCCTCTGGAGCAGGACAGGTGGACACGGCTGGAGACACACGCAGGTTACCTTGACGACGCATTCACTGGACAAGGTGAGACACACACACACACACACACACACACACACACACACACACACACACAGTAATGTAGAGTTTAATGTGTGTGTTGTTAATGATGTGTGTGTGTGTGTGTGTGTGTGCAGGTGTTGCTGAAGGCCGAGCGGAGGAGCGGACGGCGAGGACAGATTGCTGTTGATGATGTCACACTGAGACAGGGGGCGTGTCATCGATGACATCACTGCAGAACATTTAGAGACAATTTAAAGGACGATTCTGCTGTTTTTTTAAAATCGATCCTGTTAACAAAAATTTCATATCAGCAGTTTTTACATGATTTTTTTTACAGTGTGTTTGTAAAAATGACTGAAAGTGATAACTGACGATGCTCCCATGATGCACTGCAGGCAGATGCCAACAACAGAACCAGCAGTATTTTAAGAAAACGTTACTATTTATATACAATCATTCATTCTTGAGAACTGGGACAATTTTGAGGAGGTTTGACTCTTCACTAAGCCCCGCCCTCCTTAGTTACTGTTGCTAAGCCTGCCAAACTACCGCTGCAGAGGACTGACAGCCTCCAGACATGGAGGCTGTCCAACATTCACAAGTTTTTATCTTTTTTCTCTTCAAACAGCGACAGACAGAAGCTCAGCTCCTCACATGTTGCTCAGTTTGATGCACCTCGAAACATTTAAAACGATTTTTCTTGTTGGTTTGTGTTCAAGCAGCAGGAGCTGTGCGTGCGTGCGTGTGTGTGCGTGCGTGTGTGTGTGTGTGTGTGTGTGTGTGTGAAGGTGAAAGTGAAGCTGCAGGTTCAAACCAAACTCTCGGTCAAACATTGACTGCAGGCTGTTTGTTCTCGTGTTAAATATTCTCACAGGGTTTCTTTAAGCTGCACAGGCGACAGATTTGTTTTTATTTTTTGTTTTTTGTTTGTTTTTTAAAGTTATTTCTTTTTGTAAATGATCTGTTCTTCAGTCGAGTCATAAACTCCTCGTCCAGTCTGAACATCAGCTCACTGCTTTAGTTTCTGCAGGAGTCTAAAATCCAATAATCTGAATTTTAGCCTCTTAAATATGATTCTGGATTTGGGTTTGTTGGATTATGACTCAGGGGGATTTTTTGTTGAACTGTTAACTGCAACAAGCACTGATGCAAACTGACCACTCATCATTTATTGGAGCACAACAGCTCAACAAATCCTCCATAAATATATAATTTTTCTGCAGATGAAGCTCCTGGAGGATGTGAGACAGTTTGTTTGTGTTTAGTTTTTCGTTAAATTAAATCTGTCCTTGTGTTTTCCAGCTGAGCTAAGCTAATGTTAGCTCAGCTGGAAAAACCATCACTCGGAACCATTCTTCAAAAATATTATGGACATGAAATCGGTCTTCAGTTATTTCTGGACTCGACCAAACTATTAATAAAAGAGCTGCGACCTGATTTCACTCACTCGCTGCTCAGACGATCTGTGACTGGACTTTACTTCTGATTTTCAGAATATTAAAGCTTAAAACTCGTAGAAATCAGCTTTAAATACGTTTTAATGAGGAAAAAATGAGAAAAACCATCACTGATATTATGAATAAAACACTTTTAGTTAATTTTCTGCTCTTAAAATCTTTTTTTTAATTTGTGTGTAAATATTCAGAACAATCAGATGGTTTCTCTGTCACATAAATCTGATATAAATATAAACTGTACATGAATATGTAGTAAAATCTGCAGTTTGATCTGTTTTTGTAAATATATTTCAGCCTAATATTGACGTGTATCATCTGTACTGATTAAAACAGCAGCAAACATTTATATTTTATATTTACACTGTTTTATAATAAATACAAGAAGAAGAAGAGTTGGCTCGTATTACTTTTTTATTTTACATCAGACTAACGATTATTTTCATTATGGAATCATCTCTTGATCATTCTCTCCATTAACTGATTAATTGATTAATTTGTTTTGTCCAAACCTCAACAGATATTCTCTGAGATTTAAGTCGTAAATTTACAAGATAAAAACTCAAAGTTATTTAAAGGTTTGTAACTTTAATCTCCAGTTCCTCATGAAAAATAAAACCTATTTTATGAACTTAGTTACTAAACTAATCTTGTTATTGACTCGCTGCTCTGTCAGCCTGCAGGTGTCGACGCTCCACCTGTGACCTCTGACCTGCAGCGTCACCTGCGGGAACTGAGAGGAAGAGGAGGAGGAAGAGGGCAGTAACACGTCTGCTGATTTGTGTGGTGAACATCTGCTTTAGAGCACACACACACACACACACACAAAAAACAATTTTCTTTTGTGAAATCGGACATTTTAGGCTGCAACAATCTCAAAAACAGCCTGTGAAATCCTCGAGGGACTGATTTATTGTAGTTCTCCGCCACGCTGCTGATGCGTCACTGACGGTGCGCTCGTTCTCTCCTGCCTGCAGCAGCACAGAGAAGCTAAATGAACAGACCAAATTATTCAGAAGAGTCTTTTATTGTTGAGAAAACAATTAACAATTCGTTAAAAACATGAACACTGTCTCTTCTTTTCTTTCTTTATTTCTCACACACGCACACAAACAAATGACGCCTCCTTCACAATGAACACAACATAGCCTTGGATGTAGGTCTACCGTCTTAGAACACAGAACCTTAGAGTACCATAGAATCAAAGAACCGTCTCATACACGTTAACGTTGATCCCTCACATCAACAGTGAATTTGAACAATCATATTTACATGTTTAGGTCTGTTTTTAGCTTAGTGTTTAGTGTTTAACTGTGTTGAACAGGAACAGTGTCCCTCTGCGCGTCGAGCACACGACCGTCTGAGCTGAGAGCACGCTCAGCGCTCACTGGACGCGCTGGTCGCTGGAATGCACAGCACCGCTCTGGCCAGCATGGAGAGCAGAGGGAACGTGGAGCGGCGGTCCCTCCAGAAGTCGAGGACGTCCTCCTGGCACTCGTCGACGGTGAAGTGAGTCTCCAGGTAACGCTGTACTTCATCTCGCTCGATAACGCCCGGAGCATCTTCCCACTCTGAGAACAACCTCCGTCTTTTCAGAGAGGGCTCTGGAATAAAAATGAATATGTGGCCGTCATCACAAAGTCAAACCTTTCCATTTTTTATCAGTTAATATGTAAGTTTAGGATGTTTACCTTCTGGAGCCTCCTCGCTGGGGATGCGTGACGCGCTCGTCTCCCCCGTTAGTGCTAAAAAAGGTAACCGAAAATTAATTAGCATCTTGTATGTGCATGATTATTACACATCTGACTTTATAAAAATAACATTTTGGCAACTTTACCTGGACTCGTTTGCTCTGACTGGGCCTGCAGGGTCGGGATGAAGGCTGCCGTCAGTCTTCGGGCTTCGGCTTGAACTGCAGACCTTTCATCTGGCGGGAGCATCTTCAGGGTCTTGAAACGTGGAGAGAGGAAGGTGGCGATTTTATGGGTGGTGGTGATCAGGAACGTCTCGGTTAGGAGCACTCCTGCACGGCTGCGGATGTGCTGCATGTAGCGTGGATCCCCGCACCGAGGCTCGCAATGTGCTTTCAGCTTGTGGTGCCACAGCAGGACTGTGTTGATCGTTGGGTAGCGGTCACCCTCCATGTCGTCTAACGCATCTTTAAAGGGGGACAAGAACTCTACAAGTGTGTTAAGGACCTCCACCTGTACGCCCTCCATGTGCTGCTCTTGCCCCTCGTCCCGAAGCAGCTCCAGGATCTCCTTGTGTTGCTTAGCAACAGAGCGCAGCATCACTGCCTTGCTGGACCATCTTGTCTCACTGTCCTGTAGACCAGAATGTGGAAAGATGAACGCGCCACCAGACTTCTTCAGATATGCGACCAGGTTCCTGCACTTAACTATTTGGTCCGTCACCTCCTGCATGAAGTCTGGTGCGTCCCTCTCTTCAAATGTGCGCTGCAGGACGGTACTGATTATATGAGCTGCACATGGAATCCACATGTAGCTCTCAAGTGCAGCTTTGATGTTGGGACCCTGATCACTTACAAACACAACTTTTGACAGGCCGTCAGCTGATATTCCAACTTCTGACAGTTCTTTGCTGATTTGTTCATGTATGTTTGTGGCAGTTTGCTCTATTCTGGAGTCAAACTCTACAGTGGAAATCTTCTGACTCAGTAGTTTCCAGTCATCTGTGACGTAGTGACATGTCAGCACCGTGTAAGATCTCAAACTGGAGCTGTCGGTCCACATGCCGGCTGTGATGCCAATTCCGTACTCCAGTGCTTTGCTGATAGTCCGACAAAGACTGGCCTTGTCTTTGTTTGCCTGCTCTTTTGCTCTGTCGCCGACGGTCTGCCTGTGAGGGATGACAGAGTGTGCATCCACTGCTCCATAATGTGCACCAATATTTATCAGCCCCTGTGCCTCGTTAGTAAACCCTTCACCACACCCAACATCAAATGGGCCCAGGTCAGAGCGATAAAAGTCCACAAACTCGTCCACAAATTCAGATTTTACCGCACTTGGTCCTTCATTCTTCATGAAAGCTGACACCAAGGGCTGGTATGATGGAGCTCGCTGAGTGGGCCCTCTAGCCTGAAGGGCGGCAGGTCCGCTACATGAGTGTCGATTCAGGTTTGATGTTCCCGTCTTGTGGCCGTCATATTTGTACAATGTGTCACAACTAAAACAGATGACGTATCCTGTAATGGTGTCATCGGACAGGACAACCTGCCCAAATCTCTCCCACACCTTACTTCTTCTGTTCAACTTGTGCTGAACCTTCGCAGCACCCGTCCGTAATTTTTCTCTGATTTTGTCAGCCATGTTTCTGGAGCAGCGGAAGTCCACAACCCCGTCCACAACTTCAGATTTCGCTGCACGCGGCACCTCGTCCTTCATGAAAGATGACACCAGGGGCTGATTTGATGGGGCTTGTTGAGGGGGCTCTGTAGTCTGCGGGGCGGCGGACCCGATACATGAATGCCGGTTCAGGTTTGACGTGCCCGTCTTGTGACCGTCATATTTGTACAGCGTGTCACAACTCAAGCAGATCACGTAGTCTGTCATGGTGTCATCAGACAAGACAATCCGTCCGAATCTGTCCCACGCCTTACTTCTCTGGTTCACCTTGTGTTCGACCTTAGCGTCGCCCGTCTTTAATTTTTCTCGGATTTTGGCAGCCGTGTCGCTGGTGCAGCCTCTTCTTTATGCAAAAAGAGGAAAAAAAAAAGAGTTTTAGCGCAGACGGTGTAGACAAAAGCTATAGATACCACTCAGAGAAAACAACTTGTCGCCTGTGTTGAAGCCTCGACACTGTGAGTATTTATAAGTCAATAATAACTCACTCAGAAAGCTGCTTTGTCATCTTCTGACCCACCCTGCCAATATATGTTCTAGTAAGGGGAGGTTGGTTTACCATCATGTCATCTTTTTCACCTCGTTATGAGTTTGCAGGTCTATTAAATACATTATATGTGCTTTTGGATGTTAAAAGTAGAAAAATGAGGCTCAAACCACAAACATCACAAATGAATATGAAGTGATTCAACCGTAGCTTGTCAGAGAAATTCTTCTAAAAAGAGTGAGAGCTGCGGGTTCTCTTCCTAACACAAGGAACCAAAAAATTAATACACTTATTTTTAATCCAAAATGTGCCACTTAATTAGTCAGAATTTAAGGTGACTAAAAATGCTGCAAAAGCTGCAGTCTGTTCTTGTTGAGTCCTGCACTCACACACAAACGTCACTGGTCATCTGAACATATTTACTGCTCATAACGTAGAGGAAACAACCATGCAGAACACAATAACCTTTTGCCCCAGTGTGTGCTTGTAACAGCTGTAACTTCATTGATTGTTGAAATCTGACAGGACCGTCAGGATCTTACATTAATGTCCCGTGTTCTTCAACACATCCAAACTGACTAACACTCTAAAAACAAACACAACTGCAAGGGAATCCCTGCATGCAAGGGACAAGGATAAAAAAACAATATTGAATGTCTGTGACCTTTGACCCCTCGGGCAGCACTGCAATAAAAATCCACATAACTGTATAAAGGATAAATGCATGAGCCTGGGAGCATTTTGGGAAAATGTCGCTGCAGTTTGTAGTTTGACTCTAGACTCTAACACACAAAGAACAAACCGTATATCAACATTATAGAGAAATGGTGCTCTGGGCCCGAACTCATCTGAGATGCGTGTAAAATGTTGTGTCCTCCGGGATGAAGAGGACAAGGATCATCCAGATTGTTACCTGCACTAACTTCAAAAGACAGCATCTTTTTCAGAGACGTCCCTGATTATTTCAGCGAGACGATGATGCCGAGACACATTGTGGACGTGTTCCAACAGTGTGTCTTCGTAGTAAAAGAGTTCAGGTTCTAGACTGACCTGCCTGCAGTCCAGACCTGTCTCCCAGTGAAAATGTGTGGTGCATTATGAAGCACAGAATACGACAACAGAGACCAAACAGGACTGTTGAGCAGCTGAAGTCGTATGTCGTATGTCAACCTCACCCCACGCTGTCAGTTGCAGGTTTGAGATCAGCTTCTGTTGAACCTCCTCTCTAATATCTGTTAACTCCTTTTTCAAATCATCGCTGAGTCTGTCTCAGAAGTTACCCAGTCCAGACTTCATGCTGATCCTCTTTATGTCTGACCAGGTGACGGTGATGCCATCTTCCATGTCCACTGGAGACAGCTTTGCATTTTGGCTGCAGCTTCCATGATTCTCTCCACGTTTATCCACTATTGCCCCCACAGTTTTCTCTTGCTCTTCCTGTATTTTCTCCTTCCATTATTACTGAGAATAAAATTTAAAGGAGGGATTGTTTATGTGGCCATGCATTCAGTCCCGAAAAAGTCTAAACTATTAAGTATAAACATCTTTTCTTCATAGAAAAGAAGAGAAACAGGACTTGATAGAGTTCTTGAAGACATCAAAAAGCTTCTTCATTTCTGTCTACGACAAACCTTGATACAAATACCATGACCTGGGCGACTGAGAATATTTACAGACAGACTCTTCAGTCTTTTAGACCTTCAGTCCATCCACTGCTGCCTTTTCTTCCCCCTGGTGTCTCTTCATGTGTGTTTTCAGACAGTTGCGCTGAGCAAAATTTCGGTTGCAGACAGTGCACTTGTATGGTTTCTCTCCGGTGTGGGTCCTCATGTGGGCAGCCAGGGATCCTTTTTGAGCGCTCGATTTCCCACAAATCCCACAGACAAACAGTTTTACGCCTGAGTGGGTCAGCAGATGGTTTTTGAGAATAGACTGTGTGTTAAAGCTTCGTCCACACTCTGAGCATTTGTACGGTCTCTCCCCCGTGTGGATTAACATGTGTCTTTCCAGAGACGATTGACACGACAGTCCCTTCCCACATTCTTTGCAAATGATCTTCTCCTTACTGTGTATTTTCAGGTGAGTAATTAACTGACCACGTACGAAGAACGCTTTGCAGCAAATATCACAGAGATACCGTTTGTCTCTGTCTCTGTGAATATATGCATGTCTTCTCAGATTTCTGGGAGTTAAAAAACACTTCCCACAAATAAGACAGCTGTAACATTTTTCCCCACCGTGACACAACTTGTGTCGGGATAAAGGTAGAAACTTAGTGAAGGATTTATCGTCCGTGTGGGTTCTGCTGTGAATCATCAGCTGCTCTTTGAGGCCAAAAGACTTATTGCAGACATCACATTTGTGTGGTTTATCCTCCACGTGTTCCCAACGATGTTTCCTCAAATTAGTCTCAAACCTAAATGCTCTATGGCAGGTATCACATTTATATGGTTTTTCTCCTTTGTGTACAGCTCCTGAACGTTTGACTCGCTGCTTCCTCGTCGTCTTTGATGAGTCTGGTTCCGCTTCGCTCTCGCTCAGCGCCTCGTCGTTCTTGTCTGGCTCCCACTCGTCATCTTCGTCATCTTCCTCTGTTTCATCATCATCTCCATTGTCCTCGTCGCTGTCAGCTGCAGAGTGGACAGAAGAACGGCCACTAAAGCTATCTGATATTCCACATCGTTCTCCGTCTTCCTCCGTTTCCACTCGTTGTCGCCGTCTCGAGTTGCTGGACAGACTATCTGCTTTGTCGCTCTCCACTTTTTCTACAGAACTGAAAATAGAAAATAGGCAATTCTGTTATTTAAAAGTACCTTCATCCTTGGCACAATCAAAATGTGCTTACTGGGATACTTAGTTAAAGATGCACACATCTTTTAACTCAACACTGAGGTAAATATTTTTGTACAAGAAGAGAAGGTATAATATACACAGGAAGGACTGTTACTACTATGATGACACTGTTGAAAAGTCGTCCAAGCACACACATTGTAGGACCTGGGTCCTGACGGAGCAGATGTGCAGAACAGCCCTGTAGTGTTTTTAACAAAAGACACCAGCGACAGGGAAACATTCGACCCTCACATCTCTCGTGATGAACGTTTTAAGAAGATTATAAAACAGGCTGTTCTACTCAACAGGTTCAGAGTTTACTTGACCCTCTACAGTTTGCTCAGAGGGGTAGTGGACGCCATCCTGTATCAGCACATGCTTGCCGATCAGATACTGTGTGTGGAGTGGACATACCAGTCCTCTGTGACTTTAACAAAGGAAATCTCAACCATGAGCCAGCCTCAGCCTCTTCACTACTGCCCACATCAGCGCTCCACTCCCCCTCCACCACAGTAACGACGTTCTCCATCCTGGAGAGACACATCTTAAAGAGGCAGAACCCCCACAAAGCAGACGGACTCTCCTTCCACATTGACGCACTGTGCTGATCAGAGATTTCTAACATCTCGCTGGAGACATGCCATGTGCCACGTCCCCGTCCCCAAAAAGACAAAGACCACAGGACTCCTGACCTCCGTGGGAATAAACTCCTTTGAGTACCGCTGAACTTGAATTATGACTCTGAAAGAATGATGGCTGTGACGTGGCGTGGGAACCTGAATTATGTCAATGAGAACAGACTTTGCTGGCTTGTCAGCTGCAGCTCTCTGACCTCTGACCTCAGGAAGGTCCTGGTCATATTAGACTGCGCTGATCACACCCTGCAGAGGGAGTCTGAGCTCCTACCTTCAGGTCACAGACACAGTAGAGTTCCTGCTCAGAGGACCAAAAGACACAAAGTCTCTTTCATTTGCACAACAATTAGTTGCCTGAAATGCCAGATAATATCTGCACCTACACAATTTATGTATCAGGGATGTGAATGTTTAACTGTTAATCTGTGTTTTCGACCAGTTATGCATGTCACTGCACTCGTGTCTAGAAGGGAACACTAGACTTGCAAATTTGTTTTGCCTCGTTTCTTCAGTGTGCACAGCTTAACAACAAATAAGATTCGGTGCAGTCAGAACCTAACCTTCTTCTTTAAAGCTCTTAATAATCAGGCGCTGGGCGTGTCAAAGCAGCAATATGAGTAAGTTATTAACAACTTCCAGAAACGTTGCGTGCAATAGTCCACACCTTCAGCTTTGTTTTCTCTCTCTCTCTCTCTCACACACACACACACACATTGCTGCAGCTGTGTGCACAGCGGCGCCTTTCAGCTCAGTTGATCAGCGAGTTTAAATCCTGAAACTTTGAACTCTTTTTCTACACTGTTCAGCCAAACACCAGGCATAAAAAAGACAGTGCAGATCTACATGTGGACTACTGTTGTACTGAAATTCACTGTTCCAATATGAAGGGAAAAAGAGGGACAAGAAAGACAAAAGAGAAAAAAAGCGACTTCATGTCTCCAGAGAGTCAATCCACTCTGACTGACCTCCAAAAATACATGTTAATCAATCACCTGCACCCACCGTGACAATCACCAATTTTATGCATATCAGCAGAATAATAGGATCACAGTTATCAGGATCACGCTGTTCTCTCAAAGAGACTGATTCTGCATCTGGACCAGAGACGTTGTCAGTGTTTTGTTTCTCTCCTCTGCACAGTAACAGTAAGATTTAGTTTATTAAATAAACTGATAAATTGTTCCAAATGTGATCTTCATTGTTGAAGAGCAACAAAACAACTTGTTCTCCTCTTTTTCCGTTCATATTGCAACAGTCCATGTGTAGGTCTGCACACTGTCGTGTTTATTCTGGTGTAAGAATGCACTGATATGCACACAGCTCCAGCAGTGTGTGTCCGTGTTTGAGAAACAGAGGAATTCAGAGAAACCAAACAGACAAAAATAAAGACAAAACATTTACATGATCACATTAATGTGATTGTTTTACTATGATGAAGTGAAGCGTTTGTATACCAGCCTGCAACCGAACGTCCCCTGGTGGGATAATAAAGCTTTACTTCACGGCTTCTTACGACCGTCTTAAATGTTTTTTTCCACTTACCTCGCATGTGGCCTGTCT
>JAJHUR010096978.1:9739-26888 GCA_027495735.1 Lutjanus campechanus
AAAAAAACAGAAAAAATAGTAAAGCACATTATTATTTATTGATCAAGATGTCAAATTATACTTATTTACTTGCATTCCTGAACAGAATAATTAGTTTTAGTGTTTGAATGTTATGCTTGATTAATTTCTGACTTCTGGAGAACTGGAACTGATGGACTGGCCAAGTCAGAGTCCGGATTTGAATCCTATTGAACAAATTTGGGATTTAGTAGGTTCAAAGACTGATCGCACAAAAGTTTCATCTAAAGCAAGTCTGTGGGAACAGCTAGAAACTATTTGGAACTCAATAACAAAAGGGACTGTGGAAAAGTACATTAAAAAAATATGCCAGCAAGAATGCAGCTGTTATCAAGGCCAAAGGAGGCCATACAAAATATGAAGTTTTTTTGTTATTATGTGTGAAAAAGGACTATTTATTTGTTTGAGTTTATTATTTGCCAAATAAATAACAATAACATTTTTACTTTGAAACAAGTTTTTGAAAGATTTCTAAAATATTTATGTTTTCTCGTTTTTATGACAGGTGGTCTAATAAATTTGTTAAGCACTGTACTTCTATACATTATTGTGGTACCTAACTTTCTACTTGTTTCTTTCTTTTAGATTCACTTTGAGTGAAGTTCTTGATATGTTGGATTTGTTCTGAAGCCTACTTCTTTATACCTGCTTCTAATCTACCTTGGCACAGAATATATTTTATTTTGTTTAGTTAGGCCTCTACTTGAATGTATATTCTACAGGGGACATCGTTCCTAAATATTTCATGTTCAATGTGAATGAACCACATGACTGGAATGTACTTTTTCTAGTGAATGTTGCACTAAAATGTTATAATGACAACATTACAATTACTATAGCACTAAAGTACAATTTAAAGCATTAAAGCACATTCAGCACCTTTAATTGAGAATATAACATATTATCCCACTGGTCACAATTGTGACACACTTTTTCATCTACTTTTCCACAATTTCTAAAAAAAATATATTCTTGATTATTTCAAACCAATGACACATGATTTGGATATTTTCATATTTTTTCAAAATTGGGATTAAATGGATTAATCTCACTTCGTAGTACAGCCCTCTGGCCACTGTGCTGTCTGTCTTATTTTATTGTGATTGGTGGCATTGTCCATTACCCTGTCATTACTGCAACAGCTCTCACTCATTTCACCTACACTGATATTAGACAATGACTCGATAGACTTTTCAGAAGATATGTACTAGAGATTTGCCAAGCCTAAAATAATAGCTGATCAAAATCTAATTGTTTTCTTTCTGTATTCTTCTGCATTTTGTCCACATCAGCCTGCATGCAAGTGAAAATTAGAGGTGATTGAGTCTTCTGACACTAGGTTTGGCAAAATATACAGCTTTGCTGAACTCTGACAGGAATAAATGTGTTATTTTATTAGCCAAGATCAGTGTAAGAAACACTCTTCTTATCTGTAGCCAGTGCTGACCATCACTTTCACTGGTTTAAATGGTAATCATAACAGACAGCAGGTCATATCAGCTGTTGCTAATTATTCTAATTCTAATTCAGAGAGTAATTTGATAACTGTCCAAAATGAATCGTCTGTTGACAGGTCTGTCGGCTTTCTGTGACCGGTGTCTGTATTCAGCCAAAGACTGTAAAAGAAGTATTGGGCTAGAAAGGGTTAAGGTTAAAGTGTTTGAACAGTATTGAGTGCAGTGGGGTTTTCTGGGATAAATCTCAAATAGATCAGATATAATGAAAATTGTCCGAGTTGCAATATTTTAATAATACTGGACCACTTCTCCAAAGGGTGGTTTGTTATGTGGCGCAGGCATAACCAGATATGCAAGGTTTGAGTGTTTTCTGGTTGCTGCATCTCCTGTGACAAGTAAAATATGTGAAACAGCAAGAAGTAAACATCTTAAGAAAGTAGTGTGCACAGAATTCCTCAGTGCTCATGTTAATAGTTGATAATGAGTCAAAGACCATATTGTAATATGCAAGATCGAAGGTGGAGGTGATGAGTTCCTGAACTGCTTTGCCCTCACAACAGTAGGCCCTCTCTGACCCTCTGAGACAGACTTTTGAAGTACACATAAATCTGATCTAAGGGTTTCTGGTGGTGGTCCACATAGTTATTTTTTTTTTCTGTGATGGATGATGTCCTGCTAACAATAGGCCTGCCTCTGTGTGTGTATTGTTAAAGAAAGGTGCGTGTACCTGGGAACTCATGAGAGAGAAACAAATAGAAGCCTCTTAGCATGGGCTCCTAGCTGCCTGCAAAGAGTCTCTTCAATGAGGCCACTGAATGCCTCAGTGGGTCATGATGCACAGAATCTGTATCAGAACATTGTCTAAAATGTGACTAAAACATAACTTAACGGTAGTGGTGACTCTGAATCAAGGACTCTTTCATATGCGGAATATGATATGAAAAAGAATGCCTATATGAGAAATGTCCAGCAGCAGAACTGTCATATATGCAGGTGCAGTAGGGCTCGTGACTGACCTGGGCCCATGCACATGAGCCTCCAAGAATGTATTAAATAGAGCTGGGCCCTCATGTTCATATGACTGTCCATTATCATTTGAAAAGACAACCATTGGTTTTGACTTTGCACTGTCACTTCAATGTGTTATCACCTATGTACAACGTTGAGATGTGCAAAGTATTTATTGTGCTTATTCAGTCAAGACATTTAATTCATGGTGTCACAGACTTGATGTCATTCACCAAATAAATAACATTACAATAACACAAAATAAGTTTTACATATACAGCCTTATAGTTCATTGACTCATACATCTATGTCACATTTATAAATTAAGTTTAAATAATAATTAATGGGTGATTTCATGTTTAAAAAATTTATGAAGTGTGCCCACTTAAAATCCAGGGTTATTGCAGTTATGGACATGTGCGATACAACTGTGAGGGAAAATTATCAGAAAAGTTAAAAATGTCAGCAAGTAAGTGAGAAACAACAATATACAAACACAAAAGTAAGTTTAAGAAGCCAGAATTGAAAGAAGCAGCAGAAAAAGAAAAAGTAGCTTCCAAAAATTCTTTCAGAAAATTTCAGAGACCAGTGAGCACATATTGTTCCCATGGATGTATTAAGGAGAGTTCACCTATGATGTGAGTAGCCTTATTTATTATTTTATTGGACTAATATTCAACCAACACACTTAAGCTTTTGTTTATTTACTGATGCCTACATGTAGACAGGAATAATGTTGTCAATTTGAAGGTGCGCCATCACTGAGTAAACTGTATTTTCATCTGTTTTAAGGATCACTGTCTCCTCTTAGTTTTCATCTGTGTGCAGGTGCACTGTCACCTGTTAACCTACATATTTTTCATCCACGTAAAGGAGCAATGTCGCCATTTAATTTTTGTAAGTGGGAAGGTGTGCTGACAGTGATTATGTTTTAATCTGTTACGGTGCTCTAACACCAGATTTTGTCAGATAGACTAGTTTATCACTCTCTTGGCCTTGCTATTATGACTCCTCCTCTATATCACTGTGATGCATTTCACTGTTGTAGGTCATTTTAAAGCTGCATGCTTTCACTTATTTCATTCACAGACATTATGTTATATTACATCTGATTGTGATGGGCAGGGCCCGGTTTGATGATCTTGAATTGGGGCCCAGTGATGATTCGTTACGCAACTAGAGATGTCACAAGTAAAACTACTGTGCTTCAGGAGCAGTGGGCAGCTGCTGTGCAACACCAGGATACCAACTCCAGTGTTTTGGCAGCACCTTGGTCAGGGGCACTGGCTGGAGAACTGACTTATCAATGAGCAATACCCCCAGAGTCTCCCGAGAGGGGGGAGGGGGATGAGAGACTCGACGAGACAGACACAACGGTTATGGCTACGGAAAGCACACGGATAACGAAACGGCTCACCCAAACCACACTTACTTAAAGTGCCAAAGGTTTTTCAAGAATGCAAGGGGCCTTAAGATACATCAAGCCAGGACCAAATGTGGAAGAAGGGAGAAACAGATGCAGCGCATAGTGGAGACATTAAGTGAGACGCAGGAGGACCCCAGTCAGGAGACACCCCACAGTACCGGAGACCTCTCAGCACCTGTTTCATCCCAAAACCACAGGAGGGACTCTCCTAGCACTACCTCATGCACCCAGCCTACGAGAGAGAAAGTGAAATGGCCCCCAGCTAACAACAGCACAGCATGGAACCAACTTGACAAGGATGTGGACAGAGTTCTTGAGACCACGTTAGCAGGATCAGCCGAGAGGAAAATTGACTGTATGACAACCATCATCTTCACCATGGCCAGAGAACACTTCGGCACAGAAGAGAGGAAAGGCAGCAGTGGAACCCCTGGCAACCAGCTGAACAGGAGGGCAAAAGAGATCTTGTGATTGAGAGGGGAGATCAAGACTCTCAAGAGAGCAAGCGCCAAGGAAAAGGAGTGTATAAAAGATCTGACCAGGGCAGAAAGGTCTCTGAAACTGAGGAAGGAGAAGGAGGCCAAGAGAGCTCAGTTCATCATGGACCCATACAGGTTCACAAAAACTCTGTTGGGCGAAGCAAGATCTGGGAGACTAACCAACCCTAGGGAAGTCGTGGAGGAGTTCCTCAAAGAGAGCCATAGTGACGCTTTCAGGAACCAAGCCTGGAGTACACACCCTAAGATCAGCAGAACTGAAACTCCTGAGGAAGAGCTGGACACCAGGGAACCAACATGGAGTCAAGGACATAGTGCAGAAAGCCCGAGCCACAGCTGCCCCAGGACCAAGTGCTATACAAGGTATACAAGAGATGCCCAATGCTCCTCCGCAGGCTCTGGAAACTGTTGCGGAGGATATGGACAAAAGGCATCATTTCATCGTCTTGGAAAAGAGCAGAGGGGTGTTTTGTATCCAAGCAAGCTGACTCCTCCGACATCAGCCAGTTCAGAAACCATTTCTCTCTTAAGTCTTGAATGCAAGATATTCTTCTCTGTCCTGGCAAAAAGGATGACCACCTACATGGTGAAGAACAGATATGTCGACACATCAGTCCAGAAAGGCGGCATCCCAGGCTTCTCTGGGTGCTTGGAGCATACTGGAGTCCTCAACCAGCTGATCTGGGAGGCCAAGGAGAGCAAGGGAAACCTAACAGTAGTCTGGCTCGACTTGGCCAATGCATACAGATCAATCCCTCACAACCTCATCAACATGGCTATGGAACATTACCATATACCCGACCAGATCAGAGGAATGATCTCCAGCTACTTTGGAGGATTCAAGCAACGGTTCAAAACTGCCCATTTCGCAACCCAGTGGCAGGACCTCGAAAAGGGAATCGTAACAGGCTGCACCATCTCCCCCATCCTGTTTGTCATGGGAATGAACCTGCTCATAACAGCGGCAGGAAAGGAGTCCAGAGGGCCATTAATGGAGTCCAGCACCCGTCAACCTCCAATAAGAGGCTTTATGGATGACCTCACCATAACGACTTCAACCCATGTACAGACAAGATGGATCCTGAGGGCACTCGACGACGTGGCAACCTGGGCTCGAATGCAGTTCAAGCCAAGGAAATCGAGGTGCATGGCGATCAGAAATGGAAGAGTGACAAGCAAGTTCCAGCTACAAGTCCAGGGGGAGGCTATACCATCGATCAAGGAAAACCCGATAAAGTGCCTAGGGAAGTGGTATGACGCATCTCTCATGTACAGGAGCAACGTTTCCAGGACAGAGAAACAGGCAGACAAATGGCTGAGAAAGATCGAGAGGTCAGGATTACCAGGAAAGTTCAAGGTCTGGCTCTTCCAGCACGGTCTGCTACCAAGACTGATGTGGCTACTGACAATCTATGAAGTGCCCATGACAGCAGTGGAAGGAGTCAAGAAGCGAGTGAATAAACATCGCAAGTGGCTCGGAATCCCACCAAGCTTCACGTCAGTAGAGCTATACATCACGTCTGGCCAGTTACAACTACCCCTATCATCAGTGGTCAAAGAGTTCAAGGTGGCTAAGTGCAGGGTCGCGATGATGTACCAAGATACCAACGATGAAAAGGTCAGAAACGCGGGTGTCACAACAAGATCAGGATGCAAATGGGCAGCTAACACTTCAGTGGCGCAAGCAGTAAGTGCACTGAAGCTGAAGGACATCATCGGGAACCCATGCATAGGGAGGCAAGGACTCGGATCCACCCATTTCCAGCAGTGGGATAAAGCAGACCCAGGGCAGAGGAGAGACATGATCCAAGCCGAGGTCCGGCACCTGAGGAGAGGAGGAGGTCTAGGGCAGTGGAACTTGGATCACAAGGAGCCTGGACAAAGTGGGACCTGCCAAAGCGGAAGATCACCTGGCCTGAACTCTGGAGGCTGGAGCCCTTTCGCACCTCGTTCCTGCTCCGTGCAGTGTACGACACCCTTCCATCACCAACAAACCTCCACAGATGGGGAATGAGGGAGGACCCACTGTGCAGGCTATGTGGAGGGAGAGGAACCATGGCGCACATACTGGCAGGATGTAAGACAGCTCTTAGCCAGGGAAGATACAGATGGCATCACAACAAGGTCCTCTGTGCACTGGCCGACACCTTGGAGCAGGAGAGACTGAAAAAGCGGCAGACCAACGAGAGACCTACACCATCCATGCAGTTCATCAGGGAAGGGCAGAAACCACCAGCCCCCAAGAAGATCAAGAAGGGCCTCCTCCAAGCAGCACAATCGTGGGAGATGAGAGTGGACCTGGGAAGGAGACTAGTTTTCCCCCAGTTTGTGCAAACATCGCTGAGGCCCGACTTGGTCTTGTGGTCAGAGGAGTCAAAGAAGATCATCCTGATCGAACTGACGGTCCCGTGGGAAGATGGTTGCAAGGAGGCGTATGAGAGGAAGGCTTCCAAGTACCAGTACCTTGTCGAGCAGTGCAGGGACAAGGGATGGCAGGCCTGGCTATTACTAGTTGAGGTCGGGTGCAGGGGTTTCCCAGCACAGTCTGTGTGGAAGACACTCACAGCTCTGGGAGTAGCAGGAGGGGAGAGGAAGACAGCTGTCCGCAGGTTGGGGGAGGCGGCGGAAAGAGCTGTTGGCTCTGGAATAGGAAGGAGGAGCTGAGCTGGGGACCAGGACAAGATGGGCAGTGACTGGCCATCACTGCCGGACCCGCCAACTGGAGGGCGTTGTGGTTCAGGGTCGAAACGCCCAGTGAAAGTTGGACACCACCTGAAGACATCTTCTCCTGGCTGAAAGTGACAGTCATGCAGACATGACTGAGGCATGTAGCATCATCAAAGATGTATTCAACAGTACTTAGCATATATGTTTTTGATGGTGGGGGAAAACAAAACACCCAGAGGAAACCCACACAAGCACAAGGAGACCATTTAACTCCACACAGGCAGGCCTTGCCCAAACCAATGGCCTCTTTGCTATGAGGTGAAAGTGCTAAATACTACACCACCGTGCTGCCCAAAGGTTATGAAAAATGTATTTTCTGATCTGTGTCTTTGAGACAATCAAGCTTATACTTTCTTGGAGATAATTTACAATGAGCCTTTTAAGCAGTAACATTAAAGGGACAATTCACCCCAAATGAAAGTTCAGTCATTATCTACAGGAAAACAGTGTTGCAGGATCTCCCAAACAATGGAAGTGAATGGTGACCAGTTTTCAAACGTAAAAAAAACAACAACCAAAGAAGAAAAAAAACATGCCTCAAATGCCTCCATACTGCTTGTCTGGTATAATCCAAGTCTCCTAAAGTCCCAACATGCTGTTTGCACACTGTCACACCACATGCACCCAGTTCAGACAGTGTGCATGTGAATCTGAACGTGGCTCCAAGCTAAGAATCTACAGCAAAGATTCAGGCTAAAAACATGTTGTAAATAACATTTTTAGTCAACTTTGAAAAACATTTTAGGTTTTATTCTGTCGTTTTTTTATGTCTGAAAACTGGTCACCATTCACTTCCATTGTTTGGGAGATTCTGCAACACTGTTTTCCCGTGAAACTCCAGCAGTGTTTTGTGGACTAAAAAATTAAACCAGACCTTCAATCAGCATGATGGTGAGCAGATGAGGTTTGTGATAGAATCTATGGCTCCCAACTATGTCTCTGAAAGTTCAGTCAGATAACTCACATTTAGAATGTTTATTCAGCAGCAGAACATGAATTGAGTTTGGCGGCTAGGCTCCGACTTCATCACTTCATCACTCCCCGCAGCTTAAGTTACATAGAGATAAGGGGAGTGATGAGCAAATTCTTGAACCCCCCCGTCGGAGCCTGCAGGTGGATGCTGGGGTGGTGGTGGGGTTAAAGAGCAGGCAGCAACGCTAGTGCGGGGCAACAATGCATAGGCAGGCAGAGGGAGAAATGGGAGGTTCAGCAGTTTAAATAGACTGCAAGATTGGAAGTGTGCAATTGGTATGTAGTATTGAGAATGAGGTATGTCACGTGAGGTTGGCGTAGCTGCTCGAGTTGACTGCCTGAACTAGCTCGCAGGCGTCTCCACATTAGCTGTATTGTGTACTGATAAATTCATGCTTCTGTGCATGATGCTGAAGTACCAATTCTTGCCCTTCTGTCAGTTTCATCTTGGATCTATAATATTCTCTAAACTATGTATTCACTGTGAAGACAGAACCAAGAGTTCTTCACGAGTCAGTTCCCCAGTCGTGGGTGAAGGAATCAAACCAGGTCCACAACCCCTGTTTAAAGTTTACAAATTGCCTACTGATGTTATCCCCAAAAGATGTTTTGATATTTAAAATAGCTGCACATGGTTGCAGTGTGCAGGAGATAAGGTCAGGTTGAGATGTGTTCAGGCCCTGCAGGAAGGTGACAGAGCTGTCACACTGCATTGCCTTCAAACACGCAGGATGAACTTCTGATACTAATCAGATAAACCTGTAAACATCTTGATACTAAAGATAAATAAAGAAGAGGCACAATATCCAAAACAAGTAAACGGACGTATTCTAAGTGCGCACACATTGCAAATGTTTTATTTTATGGAACTTAATGTTTCTAAAATTAATAAGGCAAGACTATATCTTATGGTTGGAAATCTTTTATCCCCATTTCAGACACAGCACTTCATCCGCAGTGGATGGTAAGAATTTTCTACTCATTTGAAAGTTTATTATTTATAAAATATGTCCATGGAATTCATGCAAAATATGCCCACAGCTATCAATTGTAGGCATGCCTGCCAACCCTCCCAATTTTACCTAGAAATTCCAGTTTTTCATTGCCCTCTCCCTATTTCCTCACAGGATCACAATTCCCCTCTATTTATCCCGATGTCTGACATTTCTTTTCCTTTTCATCATCACAACCTGTTTCTGACACTGTACAGTGTGTATAAGGCCCGTACAACTGTAAAGGTGTTTCCACCCGGACACCAAAACAGCTTTACCAGACAGTTTTAAAGAAAAGGCACATGAATTTTGTAAAATCTGCTGCTTCAATTTTCCTTTAGGGGTAGGAACAAAAAATAAACGAATGAAAGAAAACTGATGAATTTTAGTTCAAGTTTATGCTAGAGGGACTAATTATTCTGTATTCTCGCCTCAGAATTTAAGTAAAGTGTAAAGTATTCACCATAAAAATGCTGTTGCAGTATACTTCTTTAAAACTCACCAGATTGCAGGAAACAAAGTCTGTGAAACTCAGTTTTTTTGGTAACACAATCCTTATTTTTGAGGTCATAAGTTTGGCGAGTATGATTGTAGGGATCTAAAAATAGTTTGTTTAGAAGGCCTAATGAGGAGGGATTCTACTATGGTATGTATCTGACAAATGACATAAGCAAATATCAGAGTTTTGCAGAGTCATGCTTTTTGTCCTGAGTTTGGTGCAGATGTACACACATATCAGACTGAACTGTCAACTCATTGCTCTTTAGAAAATCGGTCAATTCAATGGGGTGGACAGATTCAAAGGTCTGGACCCAGGCTAGCATAGACGCAGAAATCTTAAAGAATATATATATGACTGGGTTCTGTGTGTGTCTGTCTGTGTGAGCAGCAAGAGCCAGTGCATACAAACCATATAAGCAAGGGTGTGTAGAAATGTTCCACAGGAGGTTTTCAATCCAACAACAAGATTACTAATGTAATACACACATTGGTTCAATGAAATAAGAGGTGTAAGAAATGGGTCCAAAAAGGAAAGTCCACTCACAAAACTTCCACTAAGCAGAAGCAGTCTGGGCTTGTAGCAGGTGGAGCAGGGAGCTGGAGGAGGCACCAGATAGGAAAGCAGCACAGAGTGAATAGTGCACTCTAATTGTATTTCATTTTTTCCAAACTCACTGTACCTTTCATAAATTAAAATGCAAATATAAATTTAATCTCCCAGTTAATAACAAATAACCAGAGACGCAAACCACAGAGACCCTTAACAGAGAATGAAAACGTAAATGATAATAAAATAACTAAATACAGATTGAAATACAGATTTTGGATTTGTTCTATTTAGTAGTTTTATGGTTGTATTTTCTGTGTCTTTGCATATACAGACCTTCTTAGAAAGACTTCATGGTCCGACACAACCAAATGTTGGTTCTCGTACCTGAAGGAAACACACAGTCTCATCCTTGAGCAGCAGTTTTTCCTCCCTCTGAATTAGCCCGGTATAGCAGCAGTGCTGATGTAATGAGAAGTGACAGCTGCTGTGGACTGTTTGGACTGGATGTGATCCACTTGGCTCTGTGCTGATCAAATCTCCAACAACAGACTATTAACTCCAAGCAAATTGTGCCAAGTAGGTTAAAGGGGGCCTTGTCTGTTTTAATATCACTGATATCTCCATTTGTTGTCAGGGTGTTAAAAGACTCATCTTGCTTAGCAGGCGCTTGATAGCAAAAGCACGTTTGTCACAGTCTCTCTCTCTCTCTCTCTCTCTCTCTCTCCCACCAGGGCAAATCAGCTCATTGTGTCATTCTACATCATATGTTATGGAGCAGCAGATTTGTTAAACGCCTTCCTCCTGAAGATATTTTTTGGTATTATGTTTGTAAGCACCAACGTGCCATAACAAATTCCTGGTAGGCGAAAACCTACTTGGCAATAAAACTGTTTCTGATTCTGATTCTGATTCTGATGAACCTCTAGTTTCTTCATTCTCTGCTTGAGACAGAAGCTTTTCATATGTAAATTCATGGATGTTTTAAATTAGGTTGTTCCAGTCACTGAAATAATCTGTAGCATGTTATGGACAATAATCAAAAGACTATAATGTACTGCAATACAATATAATGCATCCAACCAGGGCTGTGACAATAACCGCATGACCACAATGCTGCAGTCAATACCTACTACTGGGTTCATCATTACTGTCTACAGCATTAGTTTTTTATTGGGTCAGTCTCAGTGCAGACCTTCACCGAGGCTAATCATCCACTCTCCCATATGCAAATCTGGAGGTTCATCCACTATGTACTGTGTGTCCTTCCAAAAGTTTTAGAATCATGTCAAAATGTTGTTGTGCCTAGCCAGTGTGCAAATTATAAAATAAGCAAGGAGGGTTGGGCATTTTCCTAAATAAAATTTTAACTGTTATAATATAGGCATAAGCACATTGTGACTTTTTCTGTGCATCTTTTGGCACAAAAAATGCCAAATGCTTTGTTGTCATCTGACACCGCAGTGCAGCTGTCTTTGCTGTTTTCTGACCTGACACAGTTGCCCAGCATCCATGCTCTGTACGTAGAAAATGTTGTTGGGCCCATCTGTGCACCTATGGGTGTGTTGGTCATGAGACCCAGCCCTCTCCTCTCATTAAGTAAGTGATATTTTAGCATCCCCTATGAATCTTAGTGTGGCTGACTGAAGTACTTAAAGGATAACTTTGGTATTTTTCAACCTGGGCCCTATTTCCCCATGTGTATGTGTGTGTATGATTGATAGGTACAACTTGTTTTAAAATTGGTTCAGTATTCAGCCACAAAATGAGTTATAACAATATGTGGTAAAAGTTTGTGCATTAAAAGTGCTTTTTTCGCCACAGTCCGGCTCACATCACCAGTGTAATCTCTGTCAACAACATGTAAAGCATCTCTCTTACCGCTCACTCTGTGACGACATCTCACAGGATCTTTGCTTGTTGAAGAATGTCTTTGTTGCAGTGAGTAGGACAGCTGTTTTCTTAAGGTGTGTTTGGTGAAGTGTTTCAGGATTGGATGTCTTCTCTTCTTGGGCTGGCAGTAATCATCTTGAGAAAAGTGTGCACTGCAGACCCGATGGTCTGCCAGGCGCAGTGTCTGGACAGGAGCGTTAGCATCCAGTTGTAGCACAAATAGCCACAACTTCAGCATGTTGCTGTCCAACAAAGACAGTCTATGAAAGCTGTACAGGGTGTTGCGCGACATCCTGTTCTTGCAATTCGGTGAAACACGAACCATTGTTTTCAATAGTTGCAGTAAAACTTTCAACTGAACTCTGGGACAGCTAACTCCGCTCAGACCGGCTCTCAGCATGACTCCTCTGTTTTCTTCTGGCAACAAACAAAGATCTTGCGAGATGTCGTCACACACAGCAAGCAGTAAGTGAAGCATACTGTTGACAGAGATTACACTGGTGATGTGATCCAGACTGTGGTGAAAAAAAGCACGTTTAATGCACAAACTTTTACGGGATGTATTTGCCCTCATATCTACTGTTATAACTCGTTTCGCAGCTGCTGGCTGCATCTGCTTCCCTCAATACTGAACCAATTTTAAAACAAGTTGTACCTATCAATCATACACACACATACACAAGGGGAAATAGGGCCCAGGTTGAAAAATACCGAAGTCATTCTTTAAGTTAGGTTATCTTTATTGGAAATTTGTTGTTTACGTGAAAAACACGATACAAAAGGGTGACATCATCAACAACAGCAACAACAATACAAACAATACAAACCATGAGATGAAAAAACACATAGTAGTTCAAGGGAATGGAAATTTCATATCAAGTACAAAAATGCATGAATGCCTAAGTGCAGGTGTGCCAAATGTAACATCATAGTGTAATGACTGCAGACAAGGTGCTAGTTGCTATTCAGCATATCTATAGCACTTGGAATGAAAGAGGTATGGAATCTGTTAGTCCTCTGAACAGGTGCCCTGAAACGGGGACCTGAGGGCAGCAGCTCAAACTGTGGGTGGTCCTGACAGACTAATGTAACATTAGCCCTCCTAGGTATCTGCCTGTTATAAATGACCAAAAGCTTGATCTGACTCCTCCCTGAGATTTTTCTGGCACTTTTCACAAGACCTTCAAGTCATTTTCTACAGTACAGATTAAGTTTTCCAAACCAAACAGTAATACAGAAAGTTAAAACAGATTCAGTGAAACTCTTGTAAAAGAGCGTCATCACCTCAGTGTTAACATTAAAGGAGTTCATTTTCCTCAAGAAAGTCTTTGTTGGACCTTTTTTAAGGTCAAATCAGCATGCTATTCAAAAGTCAATTTGTTATCAAGAACAACTTAAACTTGTTTTAAATGCAGCAAAAACAAAATGTATGCAATTCTCTAGATGCTGCTTCTTGGAGGAAGTTAATTTCAAAATTAGCACTTTGGATGGCTTTGAAATAGAAAGGGTACCCTCCTATAAGTATCTTGGAGTTTTTATTGATGAAAAGCTCTCCTTTAAACCTCATGTTGATCAGCTAGCAAAAAGCTTAAGGACAAAACTTGTGTTCTTTTATAGAAACAGATTGTGTTTTTCGACTGAAAATAGAAAGCTGTTAGTACAATCTGCCTTCCTGCCTGTATTTGATTATGTTGACACTATATATATGCACACCGCTTCTACCACCTTGATACAGTATATCAGGAGTGCCCAACCAGTCAATCAACCGGACTGATCCCAAGTCAATCGTGAGGGGTGTAGGAAAAAATGAAAAAAATATTTTTTATTTTTAATTTTTTTTAGGTCTTGTCTGTGTAAGCGACTGGCTCAGCGCAAAGAAACAGAAGTAGCCTATATGAGGAAGAAGACTAGTAAGTGCTGATTGAGCTGCAGCTCCACCTGAAACCAGGTAAAATAAGTCTGAGCAGAGAGAGAGAGAGAGAGAGAGAGAGAGAGAGAGAGAGAGAGCGTGTGAATATGGACAGATGTGTCGACTTGATATAAAAAACTCATGATCATGAATAAATTTATTAATGTGCACGTCTGTGGTGCGTGATTTTTTTTTTCACTCCAAGTCCGATTTATGTACTTTTAAATATTTAATTATTTCATGCTGACCAATCATAACAGTGAGGGAGGAGAGACAAGCTGCAGAGAGGAGGGAGGGAGGGAGGGAGGAGGAGCGTGAAGCACCGAGTCTGAGATTTACCAGAGTTTTTATGACATGAGCTTGATGTTGAGGTATGTGAATGTTTTACTTAGGATCTAATGTGTCCTTTAACTGAAATTACTGATCGATATGCTGATATTGATGGTGGGTGTTCAAGTACTGATATTTTACGGTCTTCTTTTTGCTTGATTTTTTTGTTTTCTCTTTTTTCAAATAATTTTTTACTGCTTTATTGTTTGTATTGTTCCATGATTTTAAAATGTACAGTATGTAACCAGGGCACCAATGGAAATGAGACGTGGCTGAGGGTTAAAGGGGCTAAGGGTTAAATAAAGAAAATAAAACAACACCCATATATTTATATGTCTCAACTACATTGATATCAACACCTTTTACAACAGTTGACAGTGGGCTTGGTTGTGACTTTCTAAAATCAATGACTCATCACACCAAGCTACAAAATCATCCACGAATGGCCCATGATCCTGCTCCTCCCCTTGTATATTGAGGATTTTAGTTAGGGTTAGTACCCTACAGAGCACTTTACTGTGTTTTCTCCACTAGAGGAGCACCACTGAGAGTGAATTATCATGTTTTCTCCTCTGGAAGAGCACCACTGAAGGCACTTTATCATGTTTTATCTACCATGGGGGCGTCCAAGATGACACCGCTGCACCATTGTTTTGGAGGGCCAGGTCAGAGGTTCTTTCTTGGTCAGGTCATATGTTTTAGGACTCATGATCATACAAACATGCCTAACTGTGTGGCACAGTCAAGAAGTCAGCAAGGTCAGGGATAGAGATGTAGCAGTTGGAAGTTTAGCTTTGTTACTTAACGTAGGTTCCTCTAAAGATAGAAGATGTGTATGTGTGTGTTTGTGTATGTGTGTTGGGTGGGGGCAGGCTGGAGGGGTGGTGTGTTTCTCAAAATTAAATGGCTCCCTACTTCCTTGTAGAAAGAAAAATCAATTGTGACATTCTCCAGACAGTGTACACCACATTTAATTAGCAGGGAGACACGTGGGAGAGAGTCAAATTATCCAATAACTGAGGAGTAGACACTGGTTGGTTAGGCCAGGGGAAGGAGGGCAATGGGGGAGGCAAAGAGAAAGTAAATGGGAGATAATAGAGAGGTAGCAGGGGGTAAAGGGGAGGCAAAGGCAGGTATGAGAAAGGAGAAGAAGGGGTGAGAGAGGAAAAGTGGAGGCAATGAGGAAGGGAAGGGGGAAGGTGAGACAAAAGAGAAAGACGGGGAGGCAGAGGAGTTCTGTGTGAGAGCACACGGCTCCTGTCCATTTATTTTGTAGTTTAGCCTAATTTCTCAGTGCAGATGCCAGTAATACCTGACAGCAGCTCTGCAACTAATTGTGCCATTCACCATGATAGAGTATCAAGCTCATGTTCTCTCTGAAAGAAGCCTCACAACACTAATCTCATTAGCTCAAAGTAAACTCCATCTTCAAGCCTGAGAGGATGTGATTAAAACGGTTTTCTTCTTTCACTTTCCAGTGAAGTCACCTTTACAGATATGTGGGATCATTGTAAAAGAAAGCTGCAAGTTTTTTTCATATATGAAAACTGAGAATATACCTTTTTAAAAGTTTTTTCTTGTTTTTCTGTATCTCTTCTGTAATTCCCCTTTCCCATTTTACTTTTTTTTTCTTACAGACAAATAAGAGCAGTGGACACAACCTAACTTGAAATACAACCATCCATCACTGTAATCAATTACTTATGCCAACCAAATCTTCAAATGGAAATCAGTGGCTGGTATGAATGCAATAAAACACATTAAACGCATTTTGTGAACTATGAAAAATAGTCCTTTCAATAGACTGGAATGTACTTTTTGTTTCTTCCTTTCCATCCTCGTTTCCATCTTTCCTATCACCATATGTATTACAGTCCTTCAGGGTGCTTCCTGCCTTCACCAGTCACCAGGTGGGTAGATGAGTGGGGGCAGGTGTGTAGGCAGTCAACTTGTTATGGTTCATTTATGCTCCCTTTGCATATGAAAATAGACATCATCATGTTTAAAACGATACTGCTGAGTGCCCACATATGTCCATGCATCTTTTATGTTGGCATGTATGCAATACATCCACTAGGGGGCGCTGCTCAGGGTCAGCCCCAAGGAAGAGTCAATAGTTGCCCGAAAGAAGAAGAAGGAGAGAAAATTACCAAACATGGTGATTCTGGAGGAGGTTGTAATAATAGATCTCTTGAGAAAGAGGCACAAGCGGAGGAGGTGTTGTAGACAGAGGTGGTCTGTGTGCCATTAAAGAGGACCTATTATATAATTTTCGGGCTGTTGTATTGAGTCTTGGACACGTATAGAGCAGCTACACATGATTACCCGCACACAAAGCTTTGTAGATCTTCAGGACGCTGTACCTCTCTCTGCATCTCCTCCTTGTATTTCCTGCATCCCGCGAAAACGGTCTGTGTAATTTACTCCACCCCCCAGCCCTCCTCCATGTACGCCTCCCGCCGAGCCCACTCTGCTGTGATTGGTCACATTCCCAAGGACTTCCGAAGAGGTGCCGAGCGCTGCCGAGCCGCACCTCCTCATTTTGTCGGTGCAGGAGTAAACAGTGAACTTTACTAAGAATTTCTCTTTTGAAAATGACAAGTTTTGAAATACAGCCGTATGTGATCCTGAATCTGATCCGGAGGTACAGACTGGACAGCCTGAAGTTTCTCCAGAACAGAGGTTACTTCATGACGTCTCTGAATGGTAGGCGTAGCTTGTTATTGTCATTACCTGTTTACCTGTGCTGCGTAAGGATGGATTTTGTTTTCGGCTAATCCAGCTTCGTACTGGCCCATGTTGACAAAACAGTCCCGTGTGAAATGCCGTAGACAGACAAACACGGAGGTATTTTTCTTTCGCTGGCCGGGAA